>JANAKD010000261.1:0-26414 GCA_027627215.1 Lecanicillium saksenae | reverse complement strand
ACGCGCCACAGGAGTTGGATCAGCGGCGGCCATGGCGGCCAGAAGCGCGTCGTCTGCACCGTACTCGTCTGCCATGTCGATTCGTTGTCGCTTTATGGTCGCTATGCGAACCAAACCTTGAGCGTGAAGGTGGTTGTGGCAAGCTACAGCGGCGGATGCGGTTGGTTAAGAAATTCACGGTCGCAGCTCGACAGACCCCACTGAAGCTACAGTGAGCTTCTGTCATGCGGGCATGACGGAGTGACGTTTTAACCAAGCTCTGCGCCGAAGCTAGCAAATGATGTACATATTGTGTTTCATTGAGACAACTCAAGGTATTTCTCTATCTTTAACGCTATGCGGGAATCAAATCATCACGGTTGGAAAAGATCACGGCATAAGCATCACTGCAGCACCCGCAAGCAATAGAGAAGCTGTCGCCGTGACACCCGCTCCGCTACCTTTGCCATCAGTCTTGTCATCAGTCTTGCCATCACTTTTCCCGCTGTCACCCTTGGATTTCCCCTTGTCATGAAGCTCCGGGCGCACGCAACTCAATTTCGTGAAGCCTGGTTCGGGCTGTCCAGAGTGATATCCTCCAGTGCCATTCTTGTACTTTCCAAACATGGTAATAACGGCGACAAAGTCCTGTGTGATGGATTTCCACATTGCGGGAGCATCGCTCGGGACCGGGTCTATTTCCTCCTCGTCCTTGTCCTTGGCGAATTCCCAGCCGTCCACGAGAGTAGTTGCTCCCGTCATATATCTGAGAGGGGCCTCGAGTCCTAAAACCCTGGATGTTAGCACTTTTCTTTTCTTCTTCTTCTTCTTCTTCTTCTTCTTCTTCTTCTTCTTCTTCTTCTTCTTCTTCTTCTTCTTCTTCTTCTTTCTTCTTCTCCTTCTTCTCCTTCTTCTCCTTCTTCTCCTTCTTCTCCTTCTTCTGGGCCACCCCTGATTCGTCAACGGGAAAGGGCAGTCGACTTACGGTTCCAAACATCACCTCCAAAATCCCAGTACGCATCACCACACTCTTTAGGAAGATCAAATCCCCCGCATGCTCCTCGTACACTATACGGGTTCGATAAAAGGGTATAACCGGTCCCGTATGATGTCGAGGCATGCTTCTCAATGGCATCGATGCAGCTTTGGGAGATGAACGGACTGCAGTCACCATCCGGTTTTGTGCTCTTGTCTTCTGGGTTGTTTCCCTGGGTGCTGTTGGGAAACGAGCTTCCGCCTAGAGAGACAAATGTGCAGAAGAACCAGCTGGGGTCAACATTGGTGATGACCTGGCCATTAGCCTCAGCTACGGTTTCAACCTCAGCGTCACTCCCATTAACTCTGCGCGGATCAACCTTGCTATATAAAGAAGGAGGTGCCATGACTTTCAAATCCCAGCCAAGTACGGCCGGGGACATGTTGACAGCTGTAATGTTGATGGTCCAACCATCCATCTCAGAGCTGGGAAAGGCTTTTGTAACATCGCGACCCTTGAATGTGTACGATGCAGAGGCGTTGGACCTTGCAACTGCAGATTTCCAGTGCTTCGACGCCGCATCGTACCCTGGGGCCAGGCCAAAATCCTTGGGCTCCAGAACACCACCGAACGCGGCGCCAAGTGAGGGAAGCAGCGCTGCCGTCAGCAGGCTTTGTAGTACTGGGCGCATACTGGCGAGATTTTTTTTGCTGTTCTGGCTACTGTATCAATTACGAACAGAACGGGGGGGACAACCAAGCAGCCTTGACAGTTATATTCGAGTTGGGAACCGCAACGAGGCTGCGGCTAGTGAGTCAGTCGGACACGAACAATTTTTTTTTTCAGCTGCAGGCTTCTCGCTAAGGTTAGCGCGTTGTTGGTTGAGTGGGCTTTGCATTTAAGAAATGAATAGTTCAATATATGTAAGATTGCTTGGATTTTAATTACGGTATCCACGAGGCTGAGTGGCTGCCTGCATAGGATTCTTCCTCCAAATTAGTGTAGTTACTAATGATGGACAGCGGATCTGGTGTCGCCGAAGTCTTATCAAAGAAAGCGAGTTATAAATCCCCAGAAAGGGCAGAAATCGAACTCAACGGGTGCAAGCGCGGGTATACTGGGCCGGCGACTCTGTCAGCACACCACGCATTGTGCTTTCAGGCGTGTTCAGGCTCGGCTGCGAGATCCACTCCAACGAGGGAAAAGTGGCCATGATGGGAAAACAAAGCCGGTGATAAAAAATCCGATTCAACCAAAGCAGCTGAAACTGGCAGTTCACTGCTTCCTCTCCCTTAATCAGATAAAGCCAATGCAAACTGCATCAGCAGTTAATGTCACACAATTTACTTAGATGTGAGCTCACATGTGTATTTCAAATCCCACTCCAATTAGTGCCGTAAGAATCATTCGACAGGCAATCCAGATCGCATGCGACTGGACACGGAATAACCAACTTGGGGAAAGCATTTGGATCTCACACACGCTTGAGTTGGGACCAAGACTCAACAGACACACATCCTCGCCAGGTCCAGTTGAATTAGCCGTCGGGAAAATAGCGGGGTGTTTGTGGGACGCAACACAAGTTGGCGGGAAACAAGCCGCGAGCAGCCAATGACAAGTAGAAAGTGTAGGGTGGCAACATGTTGCTATGCATAGGCTGTATCAATTGTAAGTTGACACATTACTCTATATATTACCCAATTCTCTCAGGCCACCCGTCCACTATACAACTATTTTGCCTCACCCTCAAATGGGGAAGCGCAAGACACTCGGGCGCTATAGGGTAAGTCTACTCATGGCCAATTGACCTTCTGGCATACATTGTGCATCCAGAATAGTTGACAATTATAAAATAATGTCTCGCAGAATGGCTGCTGTAATAGGCGAGATAAATCGTCCGGCCGGTGTCGGATAGCGGCGTGTCGATGCACCCCCATCCGGTCCCCCACATCGGCCTCTGAGCCGTCACCGTCTGCCCCTCCTCCACACAAAATGCCGTCCCGACGCTTCTCAAATAACACGCAACCGTGAACGTCGCGGGCTATTTTCCATCCCAGAAGTTTCCATCTCATCGACGTATATAAGCCCTGAATTCCCCGCTCGCGAGACTCAACTACTGCTCCGCCTACTCTCCTCCAAGCTCTGTACTGTCCCTCCCCCGCCCCCACCATATTCACAATGGCCGAGATCACCATCACCGGGTTCAGGTCGCGCGACGTGCGCTTTCCGACGTCGCTGGATAAGACTGGGTCGGATGCGATGAATGCCGCTGGCGACTATTCCGCTGCGTACTGTATCCTGGAAACCGACTCACAATATGCTGGCCACGGCATGGTAAGCGACCCTTACAGGCTAGGCAGTCTCTCTTGCACAGTCGCTAACGAGAATGCCCAAACATAGACATTTACCATTGGCCGCGGAAACGACATTGTTTGCGCTGCGATTGACCACGTCGCCGATCGCTTGCGCGGCAAGACTCTCTCCTCTCTTGTCGCGGACTGGGGGAAGACCTGGCGCTACCTCGTCTCTGACAGCCAGCTGCGCTGGATTGGCCCCGAAAAGGGCGTCATCCATCTCGCCCTAGGCGCTGTCGTCAATGCAATCTGGGATCTTTGGGCAAAGGTGCTCGGAAAGCCGGTATGGCGTATCGTGGCCGACATGACCCCCGAAGAATACGTGCGCTGCATCGACTTCCGCTACATCACAGATGCAGTCACGCCCGACGAGGCGCTGGAGATGCTGCGCTCGACAGAATCCGGAAAGGCACAAAGAATCGAAGAGGCGCTCGCCGATAAAGCCGTTCCCGCGTACACAACCAGCGCTGGATGGCTTGGTTACGACGAAGAGAAAATGAAGCGCCTGCTACATGAGACGCTGGGCAACGGCTACAAATACTTCAAGCTCAAGGTCGGTGGCGGTATTCAAGAAGATCGCCGCCGCCTGGGAATCGCTCGCGAGGTTATTGGCTTTGACAAGGGAAATGTGCTGATGGTGGATGCCAACCAGATCTGGTCTGTTCCGGAGGCTATTGAGTACATGAAGCAACTGAGCGATTTCAGGCCCTGGTTTATCGAAGAACCTACTTCGCCGGATGACATCTTCGGCCACAAGGCGATCCGCGAGGCTCTCAAACCGTACGGTATTGGCGTCGCCACTGGTGAGATGTGCCAGAACCGCGTGATGTTCAAGCAGCTCCTCATGAACGGCGCCATCGACGTCTGCCAGGTAGATGCCTGCCGCTTGGGAGGCGTCAACGAGGTCATGGCTGTGTTGCTCATGGCGAAGAAGTTTGGGGTGCCTATTGTCCCCCACTCTGGCGGCGTTGGCCTCCCCGAGTACACGCAGCATCTCAGCACAATAGACTACGTTGTCGTGAGCGGCAAGCAATCTGTGCTCGAGTACGTGGACCACTTGCACGAGCATTTCTTGCATCCTTCTGTCATCGTGAACGGCTATTACCGTACACCCACGGAGCCGGGATATAGTGTTGAGATGAAACCAGAGAGTATGGATCAATTTACCTATCCTGGGGAGCAGGGTGTGAGCTGGTGGACGAGCGCGGAAGCCAAGCCGATTTTGACAGGAGAGAAAATTTAGGTAGGATCAGCATATAATGAGACAACATAACATTTCAATTGGTTAAGTACACTCGTACAACTGACTTGAATAGTTCCCGCGTGAGAATGTGAAAGTAAGGGGCCTCATCTAACCGCGGCTGCGCCATCCCACGTTGCTGAATTGTGAGCTTTTCAGAGAGCCTAGATACTTTTAATGTGCCTTCTCAGATACTTGATCCAAGTCCTGTCTCTTGTTTCCGGTCATGACCATTTCCACCACGGCATTAAATTCTGCGTTGTCACTCAGAGTATCTCCCCAACCTTCCATAATTTTCATGATCCAAGGCTCGAGAGGCCCGCTGAAACGGCAATAGTTATCCCAATTGGTCTCCCAATTTTTCTCCTGGCGGAATTTATTGCCGTTGAGCACTAGCCCGTGGTCAAAGAAAAACTGAAGAACTTCGGTAGGAGTAGGGCTTTGGCTGATATCCCAATTTTCTACTGTAGCCAGATAGACGCAAACAGGGTGCTCGGCGTGTATATAATTTTTGCCACCACTGCCCCTGCTAATCCTGGCTCGTCGATTGACATTGGCGCCCAACGCCGCCAGTCGCCTTACCACTTGAAGGCCGTCTCGCTGTATCAAAGATGCGGCCGCGAATATTGGCACGTCGCTGCATCTCGTTGGCAGGACAAGCCGGGGCATTTTCTTGCCTTCGACACTTGCCCCCATTGACAGGAGACGCTCCATTAAATCCAGCCTGCCCTCTAGAATGGCGATTGCAACAGGGCAGGGGGATATTGACTCTCGGGACTGTAAGAATCGAACATCAATTGGACCTGGGGGGCCAGTGATGGAAAGCAGAGCTTCGAAGGTGATAAGAGACGGCCTTGCGTCGTCAGCAAGGGCGAACTCAGCGCATCGCTGTAAGTAATGCATACCTCTCGAATGATCGCCACCAGAAGGAACCACCGACGAAGTAAAGAATTGCGTCAGAACTGGCACAAGATCTTGGCAGGTCGACAAGAAACAAATGATAAGGTCTATCTCCTCCACCAAACTGACTTCGAATTCATGTTGAAGTCTCCCGGGGACATCCAAGCTCGCCCCAAGCTCAAGTAGTGTTCGGAATGCCTCTAAATAGCCACACATTGACGCTGCACGAAGGGAAAGAATTCTTTCGGTCTTTACGTCTGAGCCACTGGAGTTGGGGTTCAATACGGATATAGGCGCTGTAATTTCAGCTCCAAAATGAGCAGCCTTTCGCAGAACTTGTACGTTGTTAGTCCAGCAAGCCCAGAGCAAAGCCTCATCACGGCGCAGCTCCGTATTGTAAAGAACGGGCTCTGCTATAGCAAGCAATTTTCTGTTACACCGGGCCAGCGATGCGAGAGCAGCTTTGTCGAGGAACTCAAGTACCATGAGTAGTAGTTCTCCACTCAGCTCCAACAGGGCACACTGTCCCTCGCCGGTGCGTCCGTGTGCCATTGCTTGTTCCGAAAACGAAAGAAACCGCCTAAAGTGTTTTTGTTCAAAGTTGATAGCCCGATCTCAAAGCTGATTTAGGTTGCAGAGTCCAAAATGCAGCACTTGCTTGTCGGACGACATTTGTACCATGACTCATCTGTTAGCGGGGAAGCAACCCAAGATGCTGATAACAAGGCTGTCCGCCGGCAAGAATATCGGCGGCAACACTGTGGAAAAAACAAATAGCGGCGCTATCTTTATTCTGGGATGGGTAATTTCCCGCGTACTTCGAGCTGGTGCGTCTGCGCTCGAAACTAGCAAGTGAGCAAGTAAACTAATACATAATTACTTGAAACTGCAGCTCGACTTGGAGCATTTTAGAATTATTTTCTTGGAATAGTGAGGCTTAGCGAGAGTAACCAATATCATTTCTCTCCCATGTTAAATATAACAAAAGCGCGTCAGCCGCCCAAAACGAAGAATAAACCAAGGACCAAAGGATGATGTATCCATCTGCTCAACACAATGCTAAGCGGGCTGTCGGCTGTTATTTCCAGCGAGAAAGTACAGGCTTCCCCCCTCGGCTCCACCAGCGCTGGCCACGCACTCGGCCGAATTGATCATGTGGCACAAGGGCCGACTAGTCATGCGTCAGGGCACATTTCGCGGATCTAGATTCAGTATACTGAGAATTGGACAAGCTAGTTAGTTGCTCCTCTTCTATGTACCCCCGTGCCCTTACTAGCAATTAAGCTTGACCTGTTGTCAGAATGGCGTTGCCATCCATGTTAAAGGATTCTGGTCAGCTAGCCAAATTTGGTCGCAAGAAGCAGATCAGAGATGTTCAAGAAGCGAAGAATTGCACTGCCCTGCTTATTGTCAGCACAGGCGACAGGTACCTGCAGTTTTCATCCCTCTTCCAACTGTTCTGCGCAGGTTGTCTACTATATCGGGAAGGCCCGTGATAAAATTCTGCGCCTCGTTTTGCTGCTGATGCTCGCTAGTCCCGCTACGGGAAACCGCCGACCACAGCCCAGCTATGTTAATATTTAAGCTAATTACGCTACTGCTTACAGCCCGTCACGGTTGCTTCCCTGCGAGGGCATCATTCAGCTAGTAGGGCTGGGGGAAGGCGCGCGTGCGTCGGAAAACCATCAAGAGCGTCGAAAACTGATGCCTATCAGGGGTCGGCTTCCAGAACCAACCCACAATTGGTCGAGAGGTCCCAAGAGCATGGATCTGGATTTTAAGCATATTATTCGCCACCAGCACCAGTGGCGCAGGCCTCCCTGGTCGTCCCAAGAATGAGAAACGTTGCGCTCGTCTAAGCCTTCACGCAGTCTATCAAAATCCGACCCATCGCTCGTCTGTTGTGCCTGGGAAGATCAGAAGCCACTGGTCGGCCCTGTTCAATCGCCGACAAAGTGTTCATGAGCCCGCCCGCAAGATAATGTAAACTGTTCTGTAACATGGCCCTTTCTCTTTCATAACCAAGATGCGGTCAGATACCAGGGTGTCGGGAATCGAAGGGATCCATAAATTGCCACTCGAGGATAGAATTTTACTTGCGCTACGAATCTACCCGTTCTCTGCTTCGTTACATAAGATACCTCCTGGAAAAGGCAATCGCCGGCACAAACTTCCCTGGCACGAAGGAATCATGCGGGACCACTAGTTGACTGACCTGACTACCAGTAGAGATTCTCATGGATGAGGAATGATAGCCCCATAGACTGAACGAGAGCGATGGACCATCTTGGCGAAGCTGATGCCCGCCACTGTCATAACGCCAAGGAGTAGTCGTTCGCTTAGAGGACAGGATTTTTCCTCTCAGTTATTTATCAAGCTGCTAACCTCTTCTGTATTCTGTGACTGGCCCAGCAAGAATCCTATCCTGTAACCATGTTTCATACGTTCCACAAAGCCAGCAACAAGCCCAGCAAAGTCGTTCGCCAACGATCACCACCATCGTGCCAGGCATGCCAGCAGAAAAAAGTACGAGATCCGAATCATTCCTTTGATATAGGAAGAAAAAGAACGCAAAAGTCTTGAACGTCATGCTGATAATTTTAAAGACTATATGCTCCCGTCAACGCCCGCAATGTAGAGAGTGCGTGCTGTCCAAGTCGACCTGCTTCTATAGATCCGCGTCGGCGCGGCATTCATTCAAGCTGCAATCTCCATCTCTCATGAAAATGAAAGTTCAGCCGAATTCACCTCTCTATGATGTTGGAGACGGAAGGCTGTCACCAAACTCATACATGGATAGCGTCGACTCTGCCAGCACTAGCCCAAGCCCCAGTACTCTGACCTCCGCGACGGGCTTGTTCGAAGTTCCTCCTGCACCCTGCATGGAAGATAATTTCTTCTACAATGACGACCTGGGATTTCAGAGTGACGAGAATCTGTGGCTTAACATGGACATTGGCGAGGGTTCAACAAAGCTGCACGAAATGCCACTGTCACCCAGTGGCGTATCCACCAACGACTACCTCTCCGATTTGAGCGTAACAGCACCGTCAACTCCTAAATTTGAAACTGATTGCTCTCATAGCGAAATGACAGAAAGACTTCTATGTGCTGTCATGGGAACAAGATGGCCGGTGGCGCCATCATCCACAGCAGCGTCGACAAGCACCCTATCCGTGCTAAGAGATGCAGTCAGCCAACTGCACATGCTCAGCACATGTGTTGTCTGCACCTCGTCATGCAAATCCATGGCTATAATCCAAGTGATCTCGAAGGCTGTTCTCGAACACGTTAAATCATTGGTAGACATGTCAGGTGCACTCGACAAAGCAGATCGAGGTTTGATGCAGCTCGGCTGTTATTCTATAGACTCTGAAGAAGAGTGCTATTTTGTGTATACCCAAATTATGCGACGACACGTCATGAAGTTTTCTGATGTTGCTGATTCATTTGCCGAGGCATCACAGCAAGCCGGCTGGCTTGGACATGTCTTGACATTGAAAGATATAGCAGATGAGGCGCGAACACTATCGCGGTCTGATCTCAAGTGCCATTAAGTCATCGAAGAATGAAATAAATAAAAAANGTGATAAGAGTCTATATAAAAATCTGCCGCAGAGGAAAGTGAACAATAGATTTAAACCCATTTTAGATACGAGCGACGAGAACATGACAGAAGTAAGTATATAGAAGAAGCCAAGCATTCTCACGGGGAGTGGTCCGCAGCTGAATGACATCCAGAGGTCAACCTACTAACCGAGTTAAAAGCCTTACAAATTACAGCATTGGTAGACACAAAATGTAAAATAACATGTATATTGAGTGCGAACAAGTGCAATTTCCGCTCTAGTCAGGCTATTATAAAAACATTGCGAGCAGGGTGCTCACAACCGCGATTCATAAGCGCGGAGATGATGCAGTACTTGCGGCGTTAGGCTTCTTAGAGGAAGTCGGCGCAGCGCTGGAAGAGGTAGTAGTGGTAGTGGTAGTCGGTCGAGAAGGATCACCGTACTGGGCCTCGTAGATAAAGACACGGTCCTTTCCGCCGCACAGAACCTTGCCATCACCGACGCAGGGCAGGTTGCACTCCTTTTGATCGCTAGCCCACTCGCCAGCGATTGACGAGCTGCACCAACACTGATTCGCATTCTCCACGCCAGCAAACTTATACCCCTTGCGGTAGCAGGTGTCTTCACAAGTCTTCACCGTGAGCTTCGTGTCACCGCCCTCGGGGCTGACGAGCTTATCCATGACCGAAGCCTTCTTGTTGCTGTCGGCGTAGCAGCCACGCTCGCGCCAGGCAGTCGGAGTCGGCCCCAGAGTCGACGTGCTTGTCGGCGGCGCGGTCTTGGTAGTGGTAGTAGTCGTCTGGTTCTTCTGCCATTCCTCCCACTTCTCCTTCGTTAGGACGCAGTAGGAGATGGGGAGCCACGGCTTGCAATCGACTCCAATGGAGGGGTTCCATTTGTGGAAGTCATCGGGTGTGATGCGGTAGTAGGATCGAACTTCTTCGCATGTCTGCTCGTTATAGTTGTCGTACCAGTCGATGCAGGACTTAATTGTCGCTGGGTCGTGTTCACGGCCAGGGAAACTCGCGGCCAGAGTGGTCGCTGCAAGCGAAGCGACAAGAACAAGACGCTTCATCTTCAAGCTAGAACAGTATAAAATTGCGACACAGCAAATGGCCGTTCCAATAGATTTTAGATATTAGGGTAATGGGAATACCTAAAATAAGCCAGGCACTCCAGAAAGCACTTTTCGACCTTTCTGTCGGTCATTGTTCTTTCTTTAGCGTAAGCAGAACGATGCGGGTGTCTCCATCTTGCGACATTGCCAGATTGGGCAAATACCAAATTGGGCAGCGCCGAGCGTGGCGATTGGATGGAATTTTTCTGGGCGCAAATTTTGGCGTACCGAAAATTGTGTAAATTTTGGGAGATTCGTATTGGCCGATCTTCGACTTGGGAGGATTTTGGATAAGCAGCCACTCCAGTTTGCCACTCGTGACCGCGTGAGTCGTGCGCTCAGGAGCAAACTGGGAGCAGACCCCGAGCTGGCGGGGTCACAATCCAGAAAGATCCGACCAAGGGGACAAGCGACCAAGGAAGCAACACTTCAAGCTTCCTTAAGAAATATTTGCCCATCTTGCTTCGTTACGAGACCCATTGCAGCATGGAGCACCGCACATTCCATCCTTTTACGGAGCTACCGCCAGAAATTCGCGCCCGCATCTGGCGTCACGCCGTGCAGCCACGGATCGTGCCAATAACTTGCTGGGTCGGGGACAAGCTTGCTGAGTATGTCTCGCACGCCATAGCGGGTGAGAAGTGGGAGCAGGATCTGGCCAAATACCGCAATGATGCAAAAACACGCCTGCCACTCGATCTGTATGCCAAAGCGCCACCGAAACCCGCTGTGATGGATGTGTGTAGGGAAACTCGTTCGCTGGGACTATACGAAAAAATGATTCTGACACCGGGAAGCGATGCTTCATATGCATGGGTGAATTATGATGCAGACATCATCTACCTCAAAACTCATGATGAGCCGTATACACGTCTGAAAAACTGTGGGAGTCGCGTAAGGCGGCTACAGATAAAGGTCGACGTGACGGACGAATTCTGGGACCGCAATCGGTCTCACGGGCTCAGGACTACATTCACTCAATTGGACGAATGTTTTGTATTAATGCGCGGAGATGGGCGCATATGGTATTGGAGAGCACGGGAATGTCGCGACTTGATTGCCTGCGCTCCTGAAAATGTCCATTTGATAGAGCCAAGGACAGATGAGCGGATGACTTTGGCTGAGCTACGTCGACTCACTGACACCGAAATACACGAGTGGGTGGAGAGAACAGAGATAGATGATACTAGTTCATCGGAAGATGATGACAGTGATTGGTAATAAACACGATATTGCAAAATAAAATTAAGTATAGAGCTGTTAATATTCATTCATTCATTCATTCAATTTATTACGCCCGGTGGAGAATCCAATAGGGCAACTATAAACCTATACTATATATCCATTCTGAAGCTAAGCTGTTACTCAACAAGCCCATGAGCCGTGGCATCCAATTTCTGCTCCTTATAGTAATTTTTCTTTACATTCGCGGTTTCTCGTAAATAGTCATTTTCAGAGCAGACTTACCTAAGGCCTATTCCTCAAGTGTTTAGTATCCTATTTTCAGCAGCTAAAGCGTTATCTACTACATCAGGCACGAGGTGTTAACAGGTAGGCGGTGGGTTAGTAGTGGGTTAGTGATTAGTCAGTGTTGCAATCTATGTGATGCTTGTTCTCAAGACGTCGTGTGGCCAGTGTAAAACAAATCATCACTTACACTGCCTTCATATTCGGTTTCCAGTCTAACCTATCTAAGGTCGCTTTTCCTCCTAAAAAGAATAAAATATTTCCTCTTTAAGTTTCAGTACACCGGTACATCTCCCTTCTATATTCTTCCCATCTTAGGCAACAGAAGAGGAAATGCGCCACTATTTCTCACTCATAGCCACATTCGCACTGCATAGACAGTTTGACTTTTATTCTGTACAGTACAGTATTCAATCTTGTCATGCCTGTACGTAATTAGGCTAGCACACTGCGTTCTATCCATGGTCAGTTGTCATATAGCTATCGCGTATGCGCACCTGGAAGGGCCGCATCTAGATTTTTGGTATGCTTGCCTACGTCATCTAGCAAGCTCCTAACAGCCTCGAGTTTCTTCCTCTCGAGGTTGAGGGTCGTAGATTTCATGACGAGGGATTGACGTTTTAGGACGCAGCCCTGTTTGGTCGCTTGCTTTGCCTCCCGCTTATAGCTAACTGGAGGATCTTGTTTTCGCTAGAGCTAGGGATCCAGACGACCAGTATACCATTGTTAATATTGTCTCGAGCATAATTAACGTCCTGTCACGACTAAACTGTTTGAAAATTTCGAGGATCCACACAGTAGTAATAATGTTGTCTACTTATACTGGCTACTTGGAGGAGAAGACTAGGCTATATGCGTATATACTCCGAATCTGGCTGCATGTAAGTACAGCGCTGGTAGATGTAGTAGTCTCCTAGTGGAGCCTGGCATGCGCGCCAGATAGTGGAAATTGTCCGAGGATTTTGCATCACAACTCAGGCTTAGACATTACTATATAACTACAGATAACCAAGTGGATTTAAGGGTGCGGGTTGTCTTAGTTCGGCATTTCTGCTATTGGCTGCTTAGTGAGCTCTTATTTCATTCGGTTAGTTAGGAGGCAAAGTGAGACCAGAAGTGAGAAAGAGCGGGTGATCCTGTTAAGGGATTATAACCACAAGCTGGCCCGATTTAAAATACTGCCAGTAGGCGGGTACTCTTTTATAAGCTAGACCATATAGGTAGATATGAAGTCGGTCTGTCGCGGGACTATAGGATACTTATATGCAGTGCAACTGCCATAAAAAAAAGGAAAAAAGGATCGGTGATTGACACAAGGTGGGCTCTGTCTAATAGGAGTCGGTCTATGCTCGTTTATATTTTATCCTAGTAACTATTAATAATAGAATAGTATAGTCTTCAGTTCTTCCACCTTAGAGAGATAATGTCGAATTTCATTATCTCGCTGATGGGCAATTCGCCGTATTTTCTCGCGCGGCCTGTCCTGTATGCTGTATATTGGTGTATGTGGTGGAGGTATAACCAGGGTACAGAGGATTCTGGTGGCCTTAAATAGCGGTGGTCTTTATACGCTCGATCTAGTGGTATGAGTATGTCCGTATGTCTGATCATAGTGTTGTCAGCTGTGGGTTATCGTCTCAATCAAGACAGCTGATCCTTTATAGGCAGGGACACCGGTACGTTGGTTTGGCTGATCGACAACTGACCCTGCAGCAATATACCCAAAGTAAATCTTAAGCAGCGGCCGGTGCCAGGCGCCAATACTATATATATAAAGGATGAGCTAGATGCTGCATATTCAGCAAGTTCTTAATCTGTTGAACAATATTGGAGAGCTCTAACGTACCTACCCGCCTTAACCTATCATTTCATCACTCCGTCCTTCAACTATATTCAATATGTTACTGAGTAGTACTATTATTTTGGCGCTTCCCGGTTGTGCGATCGCTGGACCTAGCGTTGATGCCAGCCCTGGGATCAGAGACAGAGTGCTTTCCAATGCGAACGCAGCGCGCGCCCAATATGGTGCGCGCCCCTTCCGCTGGTCCGACTCTCTTGCCGGCTCTGCTCAGAAGTATATCGAAGGTTGCCGATATGCGTACCCAGACGTTAGTAACACACATTTACTATTTCATTAATACATAATATATTGACGCAACAGTAGGCACAATCTCGGTTTGGCGTAACTCTGTGGAAAGGGAAGTCCACAAGTGGGGATACTGTGACAGCCGCTTTTCAGTCGTGGCTTCGCGAGGCTAAGCTGTACAACTACAATCGGCCGGGATTTAGTGCCGAGACCGGAGACTTCACCCAAATTGTATGGAAGAATACTACGGAGATCGGTTGTGGAGAGTTTAAGTGCGGCCAATATATTGGAAACTTTGTTGCTTGCTATTATACCCCTGCTGGTAACTTTCTAGGCCAGTTTCCCCAAAATGTTGGTAGACATGTTTGATAGACTTGCTAGCGACTAATAGTATTCGTAATATAACGTCCATTTCTACTCTAACCTCCAAACCGAGTGCACACTGAAGAATTGAAGAGCTTAGAATGGAGATCTGGAGGATCTCTCTTCTAGTATTCTTTATGAGCATTAACCAGATCGCTGGTTTAGTAGGCAACCGCAGGGCATTAGTACCGCGACCAAGGTCATGATGTGCTGTAGTGTGACGGCGTAATAAGGTTTTAGGCCAAGTCCGTTTTCGCGTGGCAATAGTTGATAACTTTTAGGGCGAAGAAGTAAGGCAGTGCTTACCTCTCTTATTAGGAGTAAACTCGAACTGTGGGCTTCCTGAAGACAATAAACAGGATTAATGTTCTTTTGAGCCTGGCGCTGGATGGCATGTACCTTGTCGGGAACTCAAAGATCTATTCGAACGTCCTGATGTGGCAGGCTATCCTTGGGCTCCTTCAGGGGTCCGACTCGGTCGGTGACAGCCTTGAGCCGTGTTGCATGCGTCTCGCTGCCAGGCTGCCTATGACAGACTTAAAGGTAGTGCCAGCCTGGCACAGGTGGCAACCTGCCGTGGAAACCACTAGCTGGGATTTTTTATCGCTGTCTGACTCTGAGTTACGGTTGGTTTCGCCGTCATTGTCACTGGAATTTTCGCTCACAGAAAAATCGCCAATTATTTCCCTCGCTTTGCCTAGGTCTGACGCATCACCATTACATTCCCTGATCCTGTAAGACGGATCAACTCTACACCACGGCGACGTAGTCAGTCGCTGCCTAATTCGACGTGACAAATTTATTGATCAATCACAGCCTTTTGAAATTATTGGTAAAATCTAAATTAAACCAGTCTATTACCTAGGGTGATGAAACCGTTTGGACTATTGGTCTAAACCTTCTACACTATTACAAGCACTATTATATATTGCGCTACACCATAGTAGCATTCGGTGTATGAAAACGCCAATAAATGCCACTTTAAATAATTACTAGTAAGTAGCTCTACTTATAGGTTGTACTTTAGCTACTAAAATATTATTTATAACACTTCCTATAGTGGCAATTGATCCCTAGGCAGTGCTGAGATGTTTAATAGAAGAGCTATATAATAATATTATAAAAGTACGGTATAGTACTGTACTGTACTGGATTTTAGTATTAAAATCTAATATAAACGGGATAATCAAAACTTTCATCGGATTAAAATGGATCGTATTATAGTGGCGCCCAGGCGGACGGTTGCCACTACAATCTAATATATGTAGGAACCAAACGGCCGAGATAGGTACTCCGGCCAAAAACAGCAGGTACACTCAAAGTGACCGCACTGTGCCGCCTTTTTAGGCACTAAAAAATCGCCCACTTTAAACACCCATTTTCGGCTTTTAGCGCCAAGCCTAATTTTTTGAAAGAGAGTTACAGCGGACGCTATTTATGCTCAGAAGAATAAGATGCTCCGCTACTGAGTGTCAACTGAGGAAATTTACGCATGGCGGCTGGAAAAGCAGGCTTCAGGACTTCCGCGCACTTTGCACACTAGGTCCTACCCCAGACAGCACACATAATATAAATACTAGAATAGATACTATCTAGGTAAAATATAAGAAATATAAGAAATATAAGAAATATAAGAAATATAAGAAATATAAGAAATATAAGAAATATAAGAAATATAAGAAATATAAGAAATATAAGAAATATAAGAAATATAAGAAATATAAGAAAATAGTAGTACTAATAAAAATATATAGAGTGTGTATTACTCTATGTCTTTAAATACACTTCTTTGCCTTGCTGCCAGCCTTAATATAGGCTCGAATAACGGATCTATGTTCGGCCGGGTTGCGTTTGGTATAGTAGTCCTTGTTGAAGTCGTCAATGGCCGTACGTACGTCCGCCTTGCTCACGCCTGCGGCGATATTGGTTTGCGCCGTTTTGGCCCAATCAACGGTCTTCAGATCTACGCTCGCGTTGAGAGGATCCTTTCCTATGATCCGGGTCTCAATAGTGAGCTTGCCTTTGAGCTTCTTCGTAGCATCTTTGATAAGGTGCTTGCCGTGATCACCCACGCGCACATCCTGAACCCGCTGCGAGAGCTCGGCGAAGTTGCTCCGAATCTCCTTGGCCTTAGCCTTATCGCCATCGCCAACTTCGTCGGGCGTCTTATCAACTGCATCGGAGAGCTTCTCGACATAGGGCTCAAAGCGGTCATTATCCACCTTCATGACCTCGTGAGCAGAGTAATTCCGCACCTTGGCGCCAGCTTTCGTGTGCTTATCATAGCAATTGGCGGCCGTTTTATCGATATCGATAGAGCCATCAGGCTTTTTCTTGAGCCAGTCGTCCGAATCCACGTGCTGATCGCCAATGAACTTCATGAAATCGTTGAAGTTGTTCGACGAATACACATCGCTGTACTGCTCCCACGATCCCTTACACTTACCCTCTCTCTTTGCCTCGTCGGTTACCTCCCAGTTTTTGCATCTCCATCCGATTCTTCGATCTCCTTTTGGCTTGAGAGAGTCAATCTCTAGCGCTCGGTACGCTAGCACGCGCTCCATGCACCCCTGAGCGCCGCCTGCGAGGACAGGGCTCAGCAGGTTGAGGGCGACCAGGGAGAGAGCGATGGCTTGACGCATTGTGGGGGTTGAAGAAGTTGCGCGTCAAAATAACAAAATTATGAACGGTAAGAAAACAAAGATGATATGAAATATTAGAAAAACAGCTGCGTTGGTATTCTGCAGACCAGCTTGTATAAGGTGGGTGGGTGACGTGACAAGGTGTCGAGGATCGTATGGGCTGTTCCTCGGCTGCTTCCAGTCTCCAGGGAATTTCTACTTATGGGAATTACTCTAAATAGGACGCCAAGCTATTTTGCTTTTCAGTGCTGAAACTTTCGTAGATACCTGTTTTTATCGCCTGTTCGCTTCTGGTCCGAGAAGCTGACCGGGCGCTATCTCATTCTGGCAACTACCATATTAGGCAACGCCCAGGTACCAAGGTTACCCTTCGGATACGCGAGCGCTCCTGTTAAAATACTAGCGTAATCCATGAATAGTATGCCGCCTTCTTTTTGCTATATACTTTCATTTTAAAAATTTGTGACTTACTTTCTCTTTCGTTCAAGTACTCGCTGTCAAGGTAAATCGGCCCATTGCTGAAGCAACGGCTGGGCCTTGGTCGCTATCGACATACACGATGCGTCTAACGATATTCACAAGCGCCACATTGCTGGCCGGCACGATACATGCCTCAACTGCTGTTGACAATGGGCTGAGACCAGTTTCACTGGCTGCGCGCATGTCGGCGTCTGACTTTTCGAAAATCGACACAGGAGGGGACGAGGAGCTGGCAGCCTGGCTCAAGACCAGCGCGCAGTCCGCGATAGTCAAGGCCTGCCCTGAGGCATGCAGTGAGCTCAAAGAGAACGAAGATGGCACCTCTGGCTGGTATCTCATCCCAGATGAAGAAGTGTTGTCACGATGCAACGAAACAATGCTCGTTGACCTCGTCGTCAAGAGCAAAGATTCCAAAGCCATCAGAGCATGTGTTGGAGACTATGGCGACAACATGAAGGTAGCCTTCAAGACTGATAGCACCAAGGCTGCCATTTGTGATACTCCCAACTATAACTTAACTAAGAGTACCATGTCAACGTTTTCTGGTTTCCCTGAACGTGTTCAGGGTAACTCTGAGGGTAAGAGTACCCAGTCCTTCGATGTCAAGGATGCCATTTCTGCACTGGAGCAGGTCTCTCGCCATCTGCAGACTAAAGAACCATCCTGCACCAATAATGTCATTGAATTCGGATACAGCAAATCCGCTGCAGTCGGTATTTTTGTCGGTAGCGAGCACCATCAGCATGGCCTCATCAAGACGGTGATTGATGCGGTGATTGAGTCCCTGCAGGAGAAGGGTACTTCCGGAACCACTGGATTTGAGCTTTGTCACCCCGACCGTCTGGGCGCCGACTACTCTGCTGGTGTTATTCTCACCAGTGCAGGCAATCTTTACAAGGCAAAGGATGTCTTGGCAACTTGGGCTCGTGGAGCATGCGTTTCCTCTCAAAACAACTGGATGGACGTTACCGTTCGTCTGCCCCCTCCAGCCAAGCTCGAATCGAACGGCACATCAAACGGCACAACTAGCTCCTCTATTCTGCAATCCCGACAGCTCAAGACGCTGCTGCCTCGAGGCGACTGCAAAACCACCAGCGTGGATAAGGGTATGGGCTGCTGGGACGTTGCTAAGAAATGCGGCATCAGCACCGATGATCTTTCCAAGTACAACCCGCAGAAGGACTTCTGCAACACCCTTGTCGTTGGCCAAAAGGTATGCTGCTCGTCTGGCACACTTCCCTCGACTATCCCTCCTGCCGGAGGCGACGGCATGTGTAGAACGAAGGAGGTTGTCCCTCACGACACTTGCGGGTCACTGGCGGCGAAGTGCGGTCTGACGCCGCAGGACTTCTCCAAGATAAATAATAAGGATGGCTTGTGCAGCAGCCTGGCTCCGGGTCAGAATGTTTGCTGCTCATACGGAAAGCTGCCTGACAGACGACCCAAGCCTAACGCTGATGGCACTTGTGCCACCTACACTACGCAGCCTGATGATGATTGCTCCGTCATCGCCGCCAAGAGAGATCTTACGGCCAAGGATATCGAAGAGTTCAACAAGAAGACTTGGGGCTGGAAGGGCTGTGAGCTCGTCTTCAAAGACTTCAAGATGTGTGTTAGCAAGGGTGATGCACCTATGCCGGCGCCAGTTTCCAACGCCGTCTGCGGTCCCACGGTCCCCGGAACCCCACAGCCTCCAAAGGGAACTGACCTGACAACATTGAATGAGTGCCCCCTCAAGGCATGCTGCAATGTATGGGGTCAATGTGGTCTCACAGATGACTTCTGTACCTATTCTCCTTCCAAGTCCGGAGCCCCTGGTACGTCTGCCCTACGAAATGGCTGCGTCAGCAACTGCGGCAGAGAGTTGAAGAAAGGCCCGGCCCCCGCCAAGAAGATGAAGGTCGCCTATTTCGAAGCCTGGAACAGCAACCGACCCTGTCTTCACATGGACGTTACCGATATCGACACGTCTATGTACACTCACATTCACTTCGCCTTCGCCGAGGTCACGCGTGACTACAACGTCGACATCAGCAAGGTGCAGAAGCAATTCGACAAGTTCAAGGCAATGACTGGCATTAAGAAGATCATTTCATTCGGTGGATGGGATTTCAGCGCCCTTCCAGGGACATTCGACATTCTGCGTGAGGCTGTCAAGCCCGCCAACAGAAACACATTCAAGCAGAATGTTGTCAAGTTTGTCAACGATAACGGCCTTGATGGCGTTGATCTGGATTGGGAGTACCCTGGTGTAAGTAACTGATTCACCGACTTGAAGCCGGCTTCTAATTGCGTGCTATTAATAGGCCCCCGATATCCCGGACATTCCTTCTGATGATCCCCACAACGGTGTCAACTATTACATGTTCCTGAAACAACTGAAGGCGTCTCTTGGTGACAAATCTGTCTCATTCGCTGCCCCATCTTCTTACTGGTACATGCGCTCCTACCCCGTTGATCTCATGGCTCGTGATATTGATTACATCATTTTCATGACGTATGACTTGCACGGGCAGTGGGATTACGGCAACAAGTGGACTTCGCCAGGCTGCGATACTGGCAATTGTCTGAGGTCCCACGTCAACGACACAGAGACCAAAGATTCCTTGGTCATGATCACCAAGGCAGGCGTCCCCACCAACAAGGTCGTAGTCGGCGTTGCCAGCTACGGACGCTCGTTCAAGATGGAGCAGGCTGGCTGCGACGGACCCATGTGCAAGTTTACCGGCTCGCCGCGAGTTTCGAATGCGGCCCACGGTCGCTGTACCGATACTGGAGGCTACATTTCCAATGCCGAAATTGCAGAGATCATTGAGAGCGGCAAGGTCACTCGGCAGTGGAAGACTGCCGGCTCAGATATCCTCGTCTACAGTGGCACTGAATGGGTCGCGTACATGTCCGACGACACCAAGGCGGAGAGAGCCAAGTTCTACGACTCATACAACTTCCTAGGTACCACCGACTGGGCTGTTGATCTTCAGGACTTCTCTAACGGTGATGATGGCGACGATGACGATGACGATGGAATGCACGGCACCGCTGACTACTTCGGCGAGTGCACCGGCTCGTACGACTCGCTTGAGAGCTTGGAGAAGGCCAAGGACAGCATTCCGGACTACTGTGTCGACCAGTATGCCACCCAAGTTCAGCAGGCTATGCTGCGTGATGCCATCAAGCGCTATGATGACCTCGTCCATGGCGATTATAACCACTACTTCGACGTCTACGCCGGTTACGTCAAATCGCAAGTGCCGTCTCAGATTGAGGACTTCATGGGCAGCAAAGACGCTCAGCAGTACTTCAAGTGCACTGAGACGGGAAAGCCCAACTGCTGTGGAACGTGCCACTACTTCTGCACGGACGACGATGTCAAGAACTGTGACAGATCTCCCGGCTGCGACTCCTCCAAGTCTGGCACTCGCGACATTGACTGCCCTACTGACGTGGTGCAGCACGACTTCCTTTCTTCCGTCAGGCTGCACAACGCCACCTTCAACCTAAAGGACCACGACGGCTTTTTCAAGGCCATCGGCGAGAAGTATGGTATTGACGAAGGCTGGGTTGAGTTTGGTCGCAAGACGATGCAGGTCTCCAACGGATGTCAATACGCGGGGACTCACGTCAAGGAGTGTCAGGACAAGCAGGACAGCCACTACTACGGCTTTCCCCTTCCCAATATGGACAAGATTGATGTCTTCAACCCCAAGGACATGATTGACAAGGGTTACAAGAACATGACCACCACCCGCGACGATCTTGACCTCATCGTCTCCTTCTCCCAGTGGCAGATTGGCATGGCCTGGGAGGATGCGGCCGACGGCACCGACATCCCCGCCATGTCCGTCGTCGCTGCCGTAGACAACATGAAGGAGATTCGAGACAAGGGCAAGGAGATTGAGAAGAAGGAGCGCGAGGAGTTCATCCTCAACATGGTCCTGGGCATCCTCTTCTTCATCCCNGTTCGTGGGCGAGGCCGCCGGCGCCGCCGGTCTCACCGCCGTCCGGACCCTCTGCCGCCTGATTGGTGACCTCGGCGACATCGGCATGACCGTCTACGGCGTCGTCAAGGACCCCAAGGACGCCTTTGGCGCCATTTTCGGTGCCCTCCTGGGTCGTGCACTGGACCACGTGCAGCTGGGCAAGGCGGCCAAGTCGGGCCGCGAGCTGAAGAGCAAGGGAATTGATGACTTGAAGGGCATCAAGGACAACGTCATGAAGCTGAACAATATTCGTGGTGGACGCATGTGTAAATTTTAGGGGAGCGAAGAATCATTACAAGTGCATAGAATTATAATTTCCTAAAATGAAACTGGTAAATTCATTATTGTATCATTTCGCAATTGGTTATTGAAAATGGCAAATCAGTTCAAGCCCCTGTGAGTGTTACGTCAATATACGCTGGAACAGGCTGGTTCTTGGTGCCATGTCAGCCATCGTGCGTTGCCTACTCTCCCCACCCGTCATCCCGAACGAGTTTTGACTCAGACATTGAATACGACACCTTTTCTCCTTCACTTTCAATAACTTGGTGCCGTAGCTCGTCCTCATCATCGTAGTTTAATGAATGCACCCACATTGTCACACATGGCTTGTCGTCGTCTGTCTTAAAGCCTGACCCACAGAGGTAGAAGTCGCTTGGCTCAATAAGGTCGCCAGTCTTTCTTCCCCAAAGAAGCGAAACATCTCTTATCTCCAACTCGTTCCAGTGCCTGACGGCGTCAAGGAGAAATCCCATGCGCAGACCGTTGGGTCGAGGAATAATGCTACGCGACTCCAACGTAGCTTCGTTACCGTCGATCTCTCTGACAAGCTCGAAACTCTTGACAGCCGGCTGGGAGACTAGAATTTGTCCCCATTTATTTCTATGAGGACACACCTTCTCATATCTCCGTTCCGTCAACCCATGATGACGATCTCGGCCGGGAGGAGGCGGGGTGGTAGGTATTCCGCGCCACCCCTCGGGATGAAACCTCTGCGTCTTGGAATCTAGTCCGAATCTCGCTCTGTCTTTTCCGGGAGCGGGCCAGAACACCTCAAACCGATTTTTCAAGATGTCAGAGTACGGCTCAACATATGCTGCCGCCCCTCGGGGTCTGGGCTTCTGAAATAACGCAGCTTGGATTTCCACATGATCAAAGAGACTTGCCCATATCTTATTGACGCTCTGGGTTTTGAGCAGAGATGAGTGTGGTAGCTGCGATAGTATGATGAGGAGGAGGTCCGGTGAGGACAAAACTGCTCTTTGGGCCGCCGAGTCAGTGCTTCCGCTAATAATCGGTAAACTGACGGGTGGTGCAGGCGCTGTAGACGGTCCAGACTCTTTATAGAAAGTGCCCTTTGTAGAAGATGTATATTCCTCAGAGGCAGTAGAGTCTATAGAGGGACTTCGGCGATTCGGCAGACGTTTGCCATAGTTATAATAGCTTGGCGAATAGTCCCAGCTGCAGCTTACACTGGCTAATGCTTTTCGAGGAGCTTTACCACCGGTTGAACGACGAGTGGTCTGCTTAGTTCGAGCCATATTGCGTCATGATAGGCGTTTTGGGATGAAACAGGAGTCCTGGGTAAGAACAGGAGCGACCAACAAGACAGTGGAAATACTCCTCGCTTTTTGTACCTGGACCAGGCTAGGCAGCCTTGTTTGCGGCCGCCTTTTGCGCACCAGATGGCCACTGCAGCCTGAGCCAATTGCCTGCCTTGGTGGTGTTGGCGGGTGTATCAGCCAATTAAAACGGCGAAAGAATCTTTTGTCGTTAGGAACCATGGCCCGGCTTTATATACCGCCCGTCAGATACGTCACTGGCCTTGCTTCTCATATTTTTGGTCAGGTCTTTAGATGAGCACGTGAGATGTACATGACATGGACTTGTACATTGCCCAAGACACAACGCGGGCAGACAGCGAGAACTAGACGTAATAAAGACTAATCACAAGTCAGTTCAATTCATCCTATTAGTTCGCTAAGCATGCCACTCATAATATACAAAATTACTCTCCCAAGCCACTCAAGAAGCTATCCGCCTGCTTCTTTGCCCTCCTCGCCTCCATCGTCTTCCTCCTCTCCTCAATCTCCGTCCTCCTCTGCGCCTTTTGATCCTCCCTGCCCTGCCTCTCCGCCTCCGTCTTCTTTCTCTCCTCCTCCAGGCTCCGCATCTCTTTTTGCCGCGTCTCCTCGTCCCGGCTAAACTTGTAGAACCCGACGCCCTTTGTGCGGAACTCCTTGTCCGCGTCGTAGTGCTTCATGTCGGGCGGCGTGGCGCTACGATCGCGCTTCCGCGCCAGCTCCTCCATCTTGTCCGGGTCGTCCGGGTTGAAGGCCATGGCCTGGATGGCGTCGCCGTGGATGAGGTTGCTGGGCGCCGCGGGGCGGGCCGACNATGCGGTCGAGCTCCTCGGCGCCGAGAAGGCCGCGGCGGGCGCGTCGCTCCACGCGCTCCTTCTCGGCGCGGGTGCCACGGCGCTGACGGCCAAACTCATCCTCGTACTCGATGATCTCATCGTCATCGCCATCCTCGTTCTCGTCATCAGAGGAGCTGAGGTCGGAGAGGTCCTTGCCTTCTTCGTTTTCGGCCCACTTCCGGTCGAAATCGATCAACGGACCAGCCTCATTGTCCTGCGGCACGTAGTCGCCTCGCTTCATGGCGGCGTAGAGTCGAGCCTTGTTTTCCATGTTGCGCTTGGCGCGGGCCAGCTCCCGCGACTCATCTTCGGTGCCGGTAATGTCCTTTAGCATGAGTTTGTCGCCCTCGGCGCGCGCCTGGGCTTCGCGTTTCCGAGCAGTGTGGCTGCGAAAAAGATCCTCCTTGGGCTCCTTCGAGGGACGCGCGCGACCAGCGATTGGGCCCGACGATGAGCCAGATGCCATCAATGATGTGAGCCGGGCGGTGAAATCCAGGGAAGAAGAGAGCGCGGCATCTTTTCGCTGCTTCTTCTTGGGTCTTTGCCCGTAGAGGTTGGGATCTTGAGGCATCTCGTTGTGGATGGGTATCACGGTGTGCGGTACCGTTTTTCTGCGGCCAATCACGTCGCTGTCATTTCTGCAGATTGAATATGGCTATAGCTCTTCGTAACGTAGAATTAGAATATCCAGAGTGGATAGTTGGCTAGAGCGAAGACGAGAGATGCCAAGGTTGAATCCTTTGCATGGAGGGTCTAAATCCATTAGGAGCGAGATGCAGTCTTGGGTGGGGCGCCTACTGGTGCCTGGGCCAGTGGGAATAGGTGGTACAGTCGCCTTCAGTGGTTTTCCAAAACAAGAACTGTTGTAGACTGCGAGAATGGTTTTATGCTGAATAAAACGAAATTTAAGATTCCAAATGGTTTGTAGTATTTGCTGGCGCCGAGTCACGCGACGAGACGATGGCATGACGCCTTGCGGTACGTAGTAGACAAAACGGTGGAATCTTGCTTCGTCAGCGACACACAGCACTCAGTCACACACTAACACAGGCTCACTTGGCCTCATGCAGCCCTGCCGCCCCGAGCATCGTTCATCGAACCCTTTACAGAAGCTTCTACAGCGCGAGTCCCCTTCTGGAAGCTGGTTGTGGCTTCTGACAACCTTTAAAGCCCGCTACCAGCCGCGAGACCCGCTGGCGGGGGCGGGAGACTGAGGAGGGACACATCTGGATTTTCGAAAGGTACGAGGTTGTGGAATTCCTCTTTTTCTTCTTTACATTAACACAGGACAAGCAAAATACCAGACAAGATGGCCATTGAAGAGATTACCAAGTATGTATCCATATTCTCAAGACGTCATCCGTGTGGTTCCCTTATTGGTGATCTTGGCTGAGCAAACGGCCGGTTAACACTGTCGACAGCCCCGACGTCTTCCGCGCCGCCCTCAAGGAGCACAAGGTCGTCGTCGCCGATTTCCACGCCCTCTGGTGCGGAGACTGCAAGATGATTGACCCCTTTTTCAAAAAGTACGTATAAACACCCGCCATCAGCTGGGGGGAGGCGCATGAGAGGCTATCGCGCGCCTCTTTCTCCTATCTCCCTGCGTACGCTTTGTTGCTCGAGTTACCCCGCCAAACAGGTGTACTTGTCCACCCCACTCTACAACAGCTGTTAACAATGAACGCTTTTCATTAGGCACGCCGCCGACGACAAGTTCAAGGACGTCTACTTTTGCAAGATTGACGTCGACGTCCTCCAGGACCTGAGCAAGGAGCACGCCGTCAAAAACATGCCCACCTTTATCCTCTTCAAGGACGGCGAGCGCGTGGAGCACATTATCGAGCCCAAGCCGCCCGTGCTGGACGCCTTTCTGGCCAAGGCGCTGTAAGAGAGTCAAGAGAGATTGTTTGATCGGCAGTTTCCGCTCTCTAGTTTTCTGTTAAATTTAGCAGCCATGTCTTGCGATTAGAATAACAGCGCGCCCTTTAACAACCATTCGACCTGCGCATTTAATTTCATGGGCTTGCATGTGCTATGACGTGCTGCGTGCTTCACCCCACCAAGGCAAAATCGTTAGCCTGAAACAGTATTGTACCAAGTTAACCAGTAAATTTACTAGAAATAGCGCTGTTCGGCGCTGTCCCGCCCTCCCACGCCAGTTGATCGACCCGGGCGGACCTTGAACCTTGGCTGTGTGCGACGCTTTCGAAAAAGGGCACCCCGCTATCGGATCTTGCGTCCCTGATAAAATTGACTCGCCCAGCTTTTGACAGTTTACAATTTTCCCATCCTTTCTACAATATTTTTTTTTTCATCATACTGCGAATTGATCAATCATGGCTGCTGCGAACCAAGTCTTTATTGCCGTCATTGGTATGAAAACTGCTGGAATCGGCTCTACGCTACCCTTCCAAATGCTAACCTGGTCTTTCCTAGGTGCTGGCGGCGTCGGCAAGTGCTTCTTGTCGCAGCTCCAAGCTCTCGCGACCCGACGACCCTCACCCAAGCTGACCCTCTGCTACATCTCGACCAGCAAGAAGGCTCTCTTCCACGACGACTACTCCGAGATCAGCATCGACACCGCCATCGACTCGCTCGCCGCCTCGACCCAGTCCCCGCCCGAGCTGTCCCAGGTCATCGAGTACCTCGCCGCTGCCCCCGCCAAGACGGTCCTCGTCGACAACACGAGCTCTCAGGATGTCGCCGACAAGTACCCTCTCGCCCTGTCCCGCGGCGTGAGCATCGTCACTCCCAACAAGAAGGCCTTCTCCGGCTCCTACCAGCTGTGGAAGGACATCTTCATCGCCGCCACCACCTCGGGCGCCAAGGTCTACCACGAGTC
>JANAKD010000260.1:0-26421 GCA_027627215.1 Lecanicillium saksenae | reverse complement strand
CGACAACTGAGACTCGTGCTGCGACTGCCACCGCGCCGTCTGCGTGACGATATCCTCAGTCGCTGTCATCAGACGTCATACCGACTTGGTGCTTGACGGCGATCCTCAGATAGGCCCTGCCCGCACCAAGCCATCGCAGCCTCACAACCCCAACCCGTTCGGCGTCTGACACCATCACCTCGACGACATATATTCGACCACCCGACCCCATCCCGGACCGCGCCACCGGCAGAAACGGCGGAATCCTACCTCCTCAAGATGAATGCTGCGCACATTTTACGCCAAGGGCTTGGGACCGTCCCGCCTCGAGCCAACCCCACCTTCAACCCGATGATGGCACAGTCTGCAGAAGTGGACGACTTGTCCGATGGCGAAGGATCTGAGCATCGCGTCGCCCACACCTTGACGGCCTGCTGTCGCTGCCGACAGGTTTGTTATCCTGCTACTCGCATGTCTTGGTCTTGCTAACCAGCGTAGCGCAAAACACGATGCGATCCAACTCTCCCCCGCTGCCTTCCATGTGAACGATCCGGCTCCATCTGCGAGTACCTCGACGCCGCCAAAGGTCGCAAGATCAACCGCTACTATGTAATCAAACTCCAGGACAAGGTCCGCGCTCTCGAGGCCGAGCTGGATCAGTACACCGACGAAGCGGCCGACTACCCCAGGAGCAGCGAAGACATTGTGCGTCCAGGTGGCATGATTCGCCTCAGCGTCAGCGACGAGATTCCTCGCTACCTCGGGCCCAGCAGTGGCATTGCCTTGACTCGTCTTCTGATGGAGGAGGCCAAGCGCTTCACAGACTCCAAGAGCATCGGCGAACTGATTCCCGAGGTGCGCGCCAGACGGCAAGCGCGCATGCAGTCTATCCAGATGTCTGGAACCGGAACTCTCACTGGGCACAAGAAGAGCTACCCGATGGTCTCTGAATTCCCTGCTGAGAACCTACCAAAGCGCGTTGTGGCAGACAAGCTCGTCGAAGCCTTTTACCAGAAGAGTAAGCCTCCGCTCTGTTGCCATCCATCCTATACTGACCCTCTGTAGTTCAAGTATTTTGGCCCGTACTCCACGAGCAAGATTTCAAGAAAGACCTTGACGCTGTGTACAATGGCGACACAGACCCATACCGTAACTTCATCGTTCGCATCGTCTTTGGCGTTTCGCTCCAAAAGATGGAGCAATACGCGGGACTGGCAGACAGTTACTACATTGCGGCTATGAGATACTTCAAGGATATTGTCCGCCCAAAAGACCTGAAGACGTTACAATGCCTTATCTTGGTTGCCACATACTCTCTGCACACACCAGCACGCAACCCAATCTATGCCGTCATTGGCCTCGCAGTGCGCATCTGCCAGCAGGAGGGATTTACCGAGGAGAAGACCATCACAGCTGGCTACAATCTCGACGCCAAAACCATTGATATGAGACGACGGATCGTCTGGATGGTTGCTACGCTCGAATTTTCTCTCTCGCATTACATGGGCCGACCATCATCGTTTGCCAAGGGCGGCGACCGACTGGATGTGGATTGGTTTTCGACCACCACGGACGAAAATATCACGGAAAACGGCATCACGACCGGGTCTGTCGACTACAGAAAGACAAACACCATACACATGTACAAAATGCGGGCTCTCAGCAGCGAAATCAGAAGAACTCTGTACGAAAGAAAACGCCCGGAACCCGTCAACGACGCACACCCGTGGTATCAAAGCATCGACAAGCGTCTCGAGGATTGGGTCAAGACTCGACCAGAGGAGATTGTTTGGACCAAGGCTTGGTACTTTGGAGCGTATCACCAATCGCGAATGTTCTTGTACCGGCCCTCTCCTCAGGTGCCAAAGCCTTCGGCTGGTGCTGCGCAAATCTGCTTCGAGAGCGCCGCTTTCGTCCTGTCGCTGTCCAAGAAGCAAATCGACACCTCGGCCATGGACTCGACTTGGATGTTCCTTCTCAACCTTTCCACCGCCCTAAACACGTTGCTCTGGTCCATTTCGTACCCCGACGTTCGCCAAGCACACACCAGAGAGGAGGCTGATGAACTGATCAACTCTGCGCTCGACTCGCTCGACAGCTGCTCCGCGCGTTGGCCTGGTGCGGCAGCCTCTTCCCAGTTGTACACCATTCTGTCCAAGGCTTGTCTCCAAAGCTACGAGGATGGCCAGTTCAATCCTCTATTCTCATTTGCCAGCCCTTCCAATGGCACTGACATGGCATCCCCTCCCATGGTCAGCCAAGGAGCCGACGGCCAGCCGCAGCTGCAATTCCTCAATCCGCCGCAGTTCGGCTGGGCTTTCGACTCGCCTCCCGAGACTACAAATGCCTACACCTTTGATCCCAATTTTCCTCCTCCACAGCCTGCCTTCCGATCCAACTCCATCTTCTGCAACCCGGCGACAGATTCGAGCGGCCGTAGATTTTCTTACTTCCCGCCTGATTTCAGCCAGCCAGGTGAGGGGATCACGGAGCAAGCGGCAGTGTTTATGCCTCCGCAACAGCCGCAACAACAGCAACCCCAATTCCAGCAGCAAGGGCAACAGCAATCACAACAACCAACGTCACAACACTCCACCCCGGTTCAGTCTGACCAGATGAGCAATCATATCCCAACACCTCCGGAATCTCTCGCTCCCGGGACCGCCATGACCGCAGCCACGCCGAACTCGACCTTTTCGCCGCCCGGCATGAACATGACGACACCGAACATGACGCCCATGACGATTGCCACGGCTGGCACACCCCAAATGACACCACATATGACCCCGCCACAGAAGAACATGAGCATGCAGGGCCAGATGAACCCGGCCGCCATGCCCCGCGCTGGCCCTGGACTGTCGGAGCAAAAGCCACTGCCAACCACTCTACCCGGCGACTGGTTCAACCCTATGCCGCAGTTCATCTCGCCGTATAACATTGGCCAGATGAGCGGCAGCTTCCTCGGCGAAGACGCACTGAGCGTCGATTCGAGCGCCTTTAGCCCCGCCGGGCAGCAAAACGCCGCCATGGCAGGCATGCCCACCATGGCGTCGCCCGCAGACAACCTCTCGCCCTACGGCTACATGCCTGGTCGCCAGGGCAGCCTGTCGCAGTCGCAGCAGATGGAATTGATGAATGTGTTTGAACGGGAGGGCGTGAGCGAGCTGGATGCTATGTTGAACTCGTCGAACAACATTTCTGTCGACGCGAGCTGGTACTAGCTGGTCTGCTAGCTATATACGAATTAGTGTACTTGTTTGGGGATTTTCTTGTCGATTGACGATACCAAGTTGAAATTAAAAGGAACCTTTGTTGTTATCAAAGCATATCTTTATATTCATTTCGTATTATAATTTTCCTCTGTCGTGCGGCGGCGACGCCACGTCGTATCGAGTTGGCGCAGAGCCAAACGGATCTTGCCTACTAGTTGTTCCTTCCATATGTAGACCACTTTAAATTCACCCCCCTACATTTCCAAGACCTCTTTCTAAGTTTATCCTGCAGCACCTCGCAGGAATATTTGTTCACCACATACGCCGATGACGCCAAGTGCCACGAGATGAAGGCGAAGCTTCAATACACTGTCAGCAGGATTCTGCGCACCCGCTTGGGGAGCCTTCAGTAAGGCCAAACTTCAAGAGCGGCGCTCACAGCGCTCGACTGAAAGCAGTTCAAGCAAGAAGAAGTACTTTACCTTTTTGAAGTTGCCCAAATTTAAGTTTTTGTTTATTAAAACTAGGTGACGTAAATACATCTTTTCTTACCTAAATTAAGGCTAACGTGCCTGATAAGCGAGCGGCGCAGACAAGCGAGCGGCGCACCTTCCTAGACCCTTCCACCTTCAACTATCAATAATTTAACAACAACATAAAAAAATATCTAATTCTAATCGGAATCCTCTTCTTCACTGGTTTCCATATCTATAATATAAGTACGCGCATTATGTCCGGTCTTGCTACAGACACCACACCGACGACCGCGTGTTTTAACCCTTGGCTTACGGCCGCCGTGAGCCCGCGTTTCTTCCTTCACTTGACTATCTATATCCATTTGCTCCTTTAAATCCTTTCCTTCCTGTATAGAAAGAGATCCTTGAGCTTGTAATCTAGTTTTTTTAGCCTGCCGCCGCTTACTTAATACCTTATTTGTGATCTTAAAGCCACGGACTTGAGTATGTAAAAGAGCAACCTTATGTATAATAGCCGTCGCACCTTTCTTGAAACTCTTAAGTGCATTAAGGCTTTTAGTTGGAGAGTTATTTAGGTGATCTGTTATTCTTTTTTTTAGTATAGAAGCTTGCACAACTACCTTAGCCGCGGTACTTGGTGTCTTAGAGACCTAAGAGCCTGTAGAGTAAGGATGTGAGTTTGGAGGACTTGGAGTTATAAGCTTAAGTTTTAATGTAGAAATAACCTTTTTGGGATTAAAAGGCATAATTCTAGCTCCTTAAAAACCGCCTTGAATGTTTTCTTTTGTTATTGATTGGTGAAAAGTGGAAAAAAACGTAGGGAAAAAGTCCTCCTTAGTAATGTGGGTGATACCCGTCTTAATAAGATCCTTAATTTGCTGTCTATATGCCTTTTTTAGCGGACTAAAACAGCTAATATTAAGAGGCTGGAGTATATGAGAAGAATGAGTAGGTATATAAAGCGTGATAATGTTGTTCTCTTGGTAATAAAGCTCGAATGTAGTTGAATGGTGACTTTCATGCCCATCTAGGATAAGAAGGCGATATCCGCCGGTTTTTTGATCTTTTGTAAATTGGTGAAAATGTTTTATCTAATTAATACTAATTTTATTTGTTGTCTAGCTATTTGAGCTTGTGTTGATGTGCTAATCTGTAGGAAGTTGTATATCTTTATACTAGGTTATAATATGATTTTAGCCTTTTATTATGATATATGGCGGCACCGTCCCTCCTAGCGCATTAACAGCCTGAATTACAGTTACTTATTCCTGGTTGCTAGGCTACACTACTTTTGCCTTTCCACTTTAATTAAAACTTATAATAACCATTCCTATGGAGATAAGACCTATTATAAACCTAGTCTTATTAAAGTTATAGATATTAGACTCTATAATCCTATATTTCTTGATTATGGACTTTAAGAGTGTAAACTAGTTATAGATTATCTTTAGATCTTCGTATTTAGCTCTTTGATAGTTATATCTCTGTTTAAAACGCGTGGTAAGCTCTGGTGATTATTGCACGAGGTTTTTCGCCTAATATACGCCGACGCGTCCGCCACCGCGTTCCGAGAGTAGGTGGTTCGCTATATCTTCCATATTCGCGTACCGTGGAGGCAGGCCTTACGAATCTAGCTAGAGAATATATTTTACTATAGCCTGCTCCTTGGAATTTATAAGCTTTTTTAAATTCAAGGTATAATCGCGTCGCGTAGTTCGACTGTCATGTCGGTATTATATAGTCGTTGGTAAGACGTTATAGACTCTAGCCGCTTCTTTGATACTTAGATTTAGGTCTTTTTTNAATAGCGCATAAGGCAAGGTGTATCTTGCCTTCCTTAGAAGTATTTTCTATAAAGTGTCGTTGAGAAATTAAAGATGGTTGATGTAAGGTAGTAAAAAGTAGGTGGAGTGCGCCGCTCGCTTGTCTGCGCCGCTCGCTTATCAGGCACGTTATTCTTATATTAATATTGCATTATGAATTTTATTCTTTAAATAATTTATATTAAAAAACATCTGCGAAACGTCCATAGTCACACCACGCGTGAACGGTCATTTCCCTTTGGCTTATCGACGGCTTGGGATGAATTGGACATCAACGCCGTCATCCATCCACCGCAATAGCAACCAACTTACCCGAATCCGGATCAATCTTTTGCCTACCCTTAAAATCCACGCGTAAGTCTTCAGTTTTGCTTCGGATAAGATACCAAATCCATTCCGGGCCGCCTCGCTACATTATGTATTAGCACTCTCTTGCAATTCACCCCAACACGGCAGTACTATATCTCACCAGAATGGCAACATAGCGCATAATGCCCGGCAGGTAGATAGTGCGGCCACAACCGCTGTAGAGCGCACTGACGATGACTTCGCTGACGGTCTCGACGTCCATCAGTGGAAACAAGAAGTGCAGCTGCCTCGTCTCACCCCTGAAGAGCGGCGTTTTGATGAAGCTCAAGATGGCAAGTGAGAGGCGAACCCGTGGCGCAGAATGGGCATGGCGGAGTTCTAGCTGGAGAGCCTAAGCAGGAGACTGTTAGTTTACTGCTCTGCTTAGTATCAGATCGAGTTAGCTCACCTCGTGTAAAGCGATCAAACCTGCCTTGGTGGCAGCGTAGTCGGCAATGTTGCTAGGCGGCAGCAGAGCGCTCATGGAGGCAACGTTGACAATATGGCCATGGTTCCGGCGAATCATCTGTGGTAGGAATTCTTTGCAGAGCAGGAACGGGGCCACGAGGTTGGTGTTGATGGTGAGCTGTACGTCGCTATAGGAGCCTTCGGCTACAGTAGTACCACGGCATATACCTGCATTATTGATGAGGATTGTAGGGTGCCCAATTTCCTGGCATATGCGCTGGCAGACGTCTTTTACGAGAGATGCGTCGCTGAGGTCGCATTGGTAGAAGTGAATCAGGGCATCGGGAGGGAGAGTCCAAGTTGGAGGTATGTAGTCAATGGCCACGAGGATGGTTTGTGGCCGTTCCGCATGGAGTCGTAGAATGATGCTTGCACCTATGCCGCTACTGGCACCGGTTACGACAATGATCTCATCTTCCCACCTGATGCTCGCCGGCGGTATCCAGTTGTTAGCTGCGCCGCGGTTGAGGTATTCTGTCGCGTTTAATATGATCGAAACACCGGCGAGAGCATATATCCACCATGCCAGCGATTGCGAAAAGGGAAGAAGTGGGAAAATGCCTAGTGAAGCACAGTATATCGCCACGGCACTAGGTAGGATAAGCTGCGGGCGAAACAAAGTCTTCCGAAGAAGCTGGGCAACATAGTCGACGACAAAGCCTTCTCTTGCAAATGACATTTTGGATTAATTGCACAAATAATGACAACAACTGGCCTCATATAGTATTTTGAGTTTCCTTGAAGTATAACGGCTCCTGATATACGGGTCTGCGGAAGCATCCCGATGTGGTTTACGGATCGCCGGAAGTGCCTCCGACGCTAGGGAAAGGCAGTGTCGCGGATTTCCCAAAGAACATCTGCGATAATTATCCATGCTCCTACACGGCACTTATCGCATTCCAAAACAACAGAGAAATATGGCTTACTTGCACATGACCCGCCTTTCTACTTATGAACGAGTTATACTTGTGATTCGCCTTCTATGCGTTGGTATGGCACATCTCCTACACTCCCCTGAGCCACGCTTGGATATTGACAGCATTTATTTTAGTACCTCTTCGCCTTGTTATTGAGCTCTCTACGACACTTTTCCATGCTTTGACTCTTCGTTTGCCGCTGGGGCTCTTCTTGACTAGCGCATCACTCCGCATGGTTCTTGATACCCTACAACCGCAGCAGATCCAACATCTTAGCAAGCCAACCAGAGCAACATACCAGTCATGGGTCCAACAAAAACAGGCTGAGCTGGCTAGATCTGCAAAAATTGATCAAGCGGGACACTGCAGCGTTGATATTACGCAATTGAGTGACGACGGCTCTGCGTTGCTATGGCTGGGCGACCGACGCACGGCGAAACGGTTCGTGCTCTTTCTCCACGGTGGCGGCTATATTGCCCCGTTATCCCCAGGACACTTGGAATGGTGTTCGGAGGTCTTTGTGGCCTCTGGATCCAGAGAAGGCGTGAGCACAGCTGTTGCCATCCTCGAGTACACGCTTTGTCCCAGCTCGGCATTCCCTGTGCAGCTCACACAAGCCGTATCGGGTCTTTCTCGAATCATGTCTGCGGGTGTGCTCCCACGCAATATCATTCTTGGGGGCGACTCAGCAGGCGGAAACTTGACCATGCAGCTACTCCATCACCTCATCAATCCGAATCCCTTGGTGCCGGCTGTTGTTCTCACGGGGCCGCTTCAGGGGGCTTTTCTGGTATCGCCGTGGCTTAGCATGAAGACGGATGATACGTCGTTTCGCCAGAATCATGGCATCGACATGCTCTCTACCAAGATTGTGCAGACCTCTATCCATGCTATCCTAGGAGAAACCACCCAATCGCCAAACCGCGCCACAGTGGAAGAGCGGGAGTGGGCTTTCCCGGTTGACAAGGATGACGTCTCCTTTTTATCCCACCTGCCTCAGATCATAGGCAGACTGTACGTATCTGCCGGCCAGTGCGAGGTTCTACGGGACCAAATCACGGCCTTCGCGAGAGACGTACAGCTATTCGCACCAACGCTAGAGATGCAGCTTGATATTTTCGACAGACAAGCGCATGATTTCATTCTACTCGAAGGCTTGCTAAGGAACCCGGGGGAGGCCACGAAGGCAATGATTAAGTGGCTTAAAGGAGGAACTTGATAGAATTTTACAGTTGAACTTATACAGCATCCCAATATACTTGTGCAATATTTATTGTAACGGCTTGTATGTAGACTCGAGCGCTCTGTTCTCTCCGATTGACACCAGCAGAGCAGGCTCATTGGCGATCGAGTTTGGCATCTTCAAGTACTTCCAGCCTCGTAGCCTCACACCGAACCAGATCCTCATATTCCTTGGCCCTAAACGAAGCTGTGACCGGAAACGGCTCGTCAAGAGACTCGAGATGCAGACACTTTGAATTATAAGGTCCATACTAAAATCCCTTTGTTAGCAGTACACAGATTTGGTGCTTCACGGTATGAAACTCACCGGCTTGTAGTCGATGCACTGAGCAAGCCTTGCAATGTTCAAAAACAAGCTCCTTTGAGCAAGACGATAGCCCACGCAGATGCGACGCCCTCCACCAAACTGCCATAGTCCATGTGCAATATCCGTCTCTTTGCCATCCATCCACCTCTCCGGATAGAAAGCCTCTGGATTTTCACATTCGTTCCCAACAGGCACCTCGTTGATCACAAAGCTTGTGCCCTTTGGGAAGTAGTAGCCTTCAAACTCAATATCCTGCGTCGACGTGTGCTCTGGCGTCAGGATGAAGATCGGCCTCCAGCGTAGTACTTCCTTAGCCATGGCGCAAACGTATCGCAGGCTGTCCATATCTTGCAACTGAGGCAGGCGGGAATCATTTCCAGTACCGCAGACGCGATCAACCTCAGCCCTCGCCTTGCGGAACGGCTCGGGATATTCCAACGCGGCCATGACCATGATGTTGAGTGCCTCGCGTGTTGTGTCACTTCCTGCCTCGATGAGCTGCATGGCAACGTACATGGCATCATCATCAGTACCGCGGAACTTTGTATTCTCGTGTAGCAATACGTCGCGAGCAAACGACGGTGGTGCAGTCCCCGCTTCGACCTGCTCCCGCACCGGCACCCACCACTTACTGTAGACGCCGTGGTTCCAATCAGCCAGCTTCTGCCAGTGTGGCCGCCAGAGCTGCAGCGCGCGAGGTAAGTTTGTCAGCTGTGGGAACCAATCGACGACGCTGGCGCCGATGCTGCCCACGAAAAAGGTGACGCAGTTTTGCATATCAGCTAGCTCCTGCGTCGACTTGTTGAGGCGCTTGCCTAGGGCGATGCGGTGGATCACGGAGTTGGCGTAGCGGTAGTGGTGCTTGTACCAGAGATGCGGCTTGAACAGGTACTCGGCCATCATCTGTGTGCTTTCTAGCTCCTGCCATTCGCCGTATTGGTTTAGCGAGCTGCCATTGAGTAGACTGTGCATAACGCGGCGGCGCTCCATCCATTGCTCTTGTGGCAAAACGAGGGAGCGTCCGTCCTTGCTGACGATACCACTGGCGATGGGCATGGGAGAGCGCGTGTTGGTGGCGCTGCCACGCTTGGCTATAATTTCAGTGACGACGCGGTGGGAGTTGAGGAAAACCCATGTTTTCGCGCCGATGTGGACTGTGGTCATCTCGCCATAGTTTGCCAACGATCGAAGCTATTATACGTTGGTAATTGCCCGTACTTGTGGCGTTAAAGGGACTCACGTATGTGTGATCTGGATCATGTCTTGCCTTGGCCAGCTTGTGCATCGATCCTATGATGGGCAAACCGCGCGGACCAGGGGGCAATCGAGACTTTCTGCCATTTGTACCTCTCCGCTTCCCTGTAGGTTTCAGATACGAGGCCAGCATCGCGAGCAGCGTAGCGATACTAGCTGCGGTGACAATGGCTGTCCATAACGCCGGGTATTGCATTCGCCAGCTGGCTAGCAAGTCAGCCGCTTTTACAAGCATTGTGGCGACGTCGTAGTTGACAGGTAACGGTAATGTTGACAAAACAGACAGTCTAATTCTATAAATTCAAGACAGTAGTAACTTTTAAAAGTAATAGAAAGTCAAACACAATACGCCATTATCGAGGCGGATCCCAAGCAGGCCGACTTAATTAATGCGACAGATGTCGGAAGCGGCTCCGACGTCCGTTCGGCTTCAGCTACGCTAAACCTTGGGAACCCCAACACTGTTTCCTATTCTGCTGGCGGGTCAACCCCACACTCTGTCTTCTCCGCCACCATCGGACTAGTTGGAAGGGACTGATTCCGATGGCGAGGTTTCTGGCTCCGACATCCCACCGAACCACCGCAAGATAGGAACCCCATCCGCGTAGTCATTTTCTTAAAATTCATACGCAGTTTTGCCAACACTACAAGATAGTAGCGAACGCCCGGGGGATAGATAACTCTTGCGCTTGCTGCGATTATAATGGACCTGGAACCAGCAGCCGTGTCGCCCGGCCACGACGGAAGCTCCCGACGCAACATCCGTCGCCCGCGTGCAAAGATCCCTCTTGCCTGCGAGCCTTGCCGCAACCGCAAGTCTCGCTGCGATGGTGTTCGACCGGTATGCACGCGGTGTCAGCGGCGAGGTCTTGCGCGGGAGGAATGCGTGTATAGGGATGATGCTAGCCATAGCGCCCAGACTACGTAAGTCGAGGTAGTGAGTGAGCTGCGTTGTTCTAATGCTGCTTCCAGATCTATAACAGCCCTACAAGATCGTGTCGCGGAGCTGGAGGATATCATCCGAAACAGTAACAATACCCAGCATATCCGCAAGCCTCCGCTATCATCAACTCAGCCAGCCGACCGTCAGTCTGCCATCACTCACATCGTTAATCAACACCGACATACTCCCAACCGTAGGCGGAGTGATGTCTACCACCACTCCCCTGCCCTGCCCGCCGGGCCGTCGGATTACAGCCCATCGCCAGCAGAGCAACGTCGGGGCACTGAAAGTATCCACCTCCGACAGCCTCTAGCATCATATGAACCGTTACCCGAGGTGGCAGATGTCACAGCAATGGGAACCGTCGTTTCCGAGACTGGCCTAACAGACAAGCCTGGTGCCGAGGCTCATACTTTCTACGGCACGTCTTCGGCGGCTGCGTTTATCAGGGAGGCCTGCAAGAGCATTGACCGATCTCCGGCTTCTGGCGAGTCAGCCCAGAATAATAACAACCTTGGCAGACATCCTGCTACGCCGGTGCAGCAGCAGCGGCAAGCTTCAGCATTCCAAAGGAGTGGGAAAGCTGCTTATTCCTTGTCGCTGCCGCCGCGGTCGTTGGCTGATCAGTTGATCAACTGCTTCTTCGAAAGAGTTTATCATTTGTATCCATTCTTTGACAGGGCCACATTCGAAGCCGCCTATCGCAGGCTGTGGGAACCAGAGTCGACGTTACCAGCAAGCGCGACAAATTCTGGTGATATTGGTCTAGGGAATGCCTTGCAGTGCGGCACAGATAGTATGGTATTCCACTGTGCGCTGAACTCCATCTTCGCTCTAGCTTGCCACTTCCACGACTTACCTTCGGCAGATAGAGAGCCGACTTCAGACATGTTCTTCGAAAAAACCAAAGCATTCTTGGGTATCGGGTTAATCGAGCAAAATAACTTGAGTGTTGTTCAGACGTTACTCATTGTAGCGCTGTACCTCCAAAGCACGGCATTTCCTGACCGTTGCTGGAATAGTGTTGGCATCGCCTGCAGGCTTGCCCAGGGACTGGGGCTGCACATAGATGACGACCATGGCAAAGGAAGCTCGCTGGAGGCGGAGGTGCGACGGCGGACGTGGTACTGTTGTGTGATTCTTGATATGTGAGTCACCGCCATGAAACGTATTGGCTGGGCGCACTGGTTTTAACTGAAACGGGTGGGCAAAACAGGAATGTTAGCATGACGTTTGGAAGACCACCCATGACTTCGACTATCTCTGACTACAGGTCGCCCACATCATGTCTCGAATATCATGACATCGGCGACTTTGAATGCCCAACCGCGGATGACAAGATATGCTTCTTCGTGCAAACTTACCGTCTTAGCCTGATCCTGGAGAGGATTCTTCGCGCGATATACCAGCCCCATCGAGAGAAGCACCATCGAGACTGCCGGGATAGTATGGGCCTGAGCGGTGACGTACCCTATGGTAGGCTGGATTCTACCATTGAGTTGGACGTACACTTGTCTCGCTTTGAACAGGCTGTTCCACATTTCCTGAGCTGGACAAAAGAAAGAGCGAGGCTTCAGATGGCGTCAACTCATATGCGCTCGCCTTTTCAGTTGCAAAAAAACGTTCTTCATGGACGGTAGGTGGATAGTTAAGTATCGCGTAGGATGTACGGACTGACTGGTTGATTCTCAGATTCTTGTATGTGAGGTTGATGCTCTACCGTCCCTTGCTGTCTCGATTTTGGTCATCTCTACATCATGCTGCAACCCGGCCATCGCAGAGCTGCTCAGGTGCTTCCTCGCCGATCCCGGGAGACGGCTCTTCCAGCCTCATCAAGTCCTCGTTTGCGTCAGAGTGCTGCAAACACTGCGTCACGTATTCGATGAAACTCATCTCTTTAACTCATGAGAGCTTCCTAACGCAGCACACTACCTCTTGGTGGTGGAATGCCTTGTGTAGGTGGTACCTGCACAAGATCAAGGCTTATTCGCTTACATTCGTATAGACTCCTTCACCTGCGGCTTCGTGTTTATCCTGGCCCTATCTTGTCCACCAGTCCGCACCCTTCTCGATGCCCACGCTGTGGAACAGTCGTGGAAACAATGCCAGACCATCCTAGAAAATCTTTCCGTGGCAAGCCTGTCTGTCCAGAAGTCATTGCATTTGTTGCGACGGCTCTACGACGGTATGGTCACGAATAATCAAGGTGGGTTACCTGCTATCATAATTTATACGATACCTAACATGTTTTATATCTACTGCCTTAGATGTTAATAATATTCCTGCGAGCAGCCATCCCGGAGACGCCACTAATGCGGCTAGCGAAATGAGCATGAATGCGGACAGGTTTACAAATACGGATGATATCTTCGCTGATACTATCGACACGGATATGATTGAGACTCTTTTCGACTCGTTGGGATCAGGCGTTGCTTTTGGCGATGACATGATGAGCTAAAGTACCGGCGCCAGGTGGGGTAAACTTAGTACAATACATCATGGCGGGCGACATTATATAGACCGCACCAAAGCTAAATAATAATTGACTTAAAAAATACTATATAACATCTGGTATAATTCAGCTAACCTCAAGAATTATGTTAGTGGAAGAAGACAACCTTTGAAAAAGTCCGCTGCATGAGCCGAATCGTCCAGATCGCAAACTTCAGCGACATCTTCATCAAGTTAGCATTGACTCGCTATTATTGACGCCACTAACGAAAAAAGCTTACACAAATCTGGCCGGATAATGACAATCACGCTGCTTGTTGGCGGAATCTCATATAAATCGAAAGCGCGCCCCCAGCCAGCGGCATGGCGGTTCGCGCCGTCTACGAATACCTTGTTGTGGCCTGCGTAACAGTAAGCTTCTTGAAATACGGAATACACTGTACTCTGTCATACTCTTCAACTTAAGTTTGCCTTGGGTAGGGCAGAATAACGATGGCGGATTTAACGGCTCAGAATCTGCAGCTGGCGTTTTCGACAAGACCAGCACTGCGTTGATGGCGGAATCCTCATCGGAGCCATCTGGCGTGTAGGTCTGGCAAACAGTCCTAAGTTTATCAGCGACCTAGTCCATATTAATTAGTTACCCTTTCCATTACAAAAATTTGAGAAGGGAGTACTAGACGAACCAGTCGCAAGCCGTGGGACCAAATATCACGTCGAGAAAATACCACCACATGCCAGCGCCCGTCAGATGGCAGCGCCTGGCTCAGCTGCGTTGGCTTGCCATCAGAAAATCGTAAGACAGGAGCGCTGGGGAAGCGCATGCCGATGGTAATGCCCTTTGCCTCGTCGCATACAAATCCCATGGAGCCTGGCGCCCTCGAGCGTGTGATGCAGGAGGCAGGATACCTGGTAGCCAGCCCAGCTGTGTAGCAGCCAGCAGCCAAGAACTGGTCTTTAAATGTGTCAACATTCTTGGCGGGGGCTTCGTGGTTTCCATTAGTCTGTACTTGATCATCATGCGTAGCCAGCGAGCAGGAAGACAAAGACGACACAAGCTTAGCAAAGGTTCGATCAAACTCAATCAGCCTGGCTGCCGTATCCTGCCTCTCCAGCACATACGTCTCGAGCAAGCTTTCCGGCGCGCGACCAGTAAGCACCTGTCCCAGCTTCCAACCGATATTGTACCCATCCTGAAGACTGACGTTCATGCCCTGACCAGCCTTGGGCGAGTGCGTGTGGCAAGCATCGCCAGTCAAGAAGACGCGCATACTGTCGTGGAAGTGGTCGGCGAGGCGCTGGCCAATCGAATACGTGGACCACCATTCTGTGCCAGCGACTTGCATCTGATAGGGCTGGAATACCAGAGAAACGTGATGTTTCAGGTACTCGAGGTCAGGAGCTTTGAGGGTGGAGGGCAGGGGAAGCTCGACATAGAAGCGCACGAGGTGGTCACCTTCGCGGGGGATCAGGATGACACTGCCGTGCCGTGATTTGATGATGGCTTTCCTGCGAATGTCGGGAAAGTCGGTATGCACGAAGACGTCCATGACGCCCCAGTTGGTGTCGTTGCTTTCGCCGTGCATTTGAAAGCCAAGGGATTTGCGTACTGTGCTGTGCGCGCCGTCGCATGCCTTGAAGTTATCAGATGGGACATGAGCTGTGGTTTATAGGATAAGTCGCTATCTTACCAGAGCGTATTGTGCTCGGTATACCCGAGATAGCCCGTTCTTGTCCTCCGTTGTAACTTTCACATAAGGCAGCTTCAAGGACGTTGTGGCGTCTGCCTCCTTGATAACGGTGACATCCCGGACACGCTGCCCATACTCAATGTTGTTCTGGCCGCCGCTAAGCCGGAGTACTTCACCCATCATAATTTCGTTGACTCTCGCCTGGTTCAGAATAACATGAGGTTGGTGGCTTAACCCTGGCTCTGTATCTGGGGCGACATGGTCTCGCCGGATTCCAGCTTCTTTGCTGTTGCCGGTTGACCAAAAGGCAATTTCCATGACGTGGTATGACTCCTTAAGCAGGTCACCCTCGATCCCCAGACTCTCGAATATCTCGACAGTGCGACACTGCACCCCATCTGCTTGCCCGATGCGCAGCGGGCCTTCTCTTGCCTCCAGTATCTTGAAGCGGATGCCGTACCGTGCGAGCCAAATGGCGGCGCAGAGGCCAGCCGAGCCGCTGCCGCAGATAAGTACGTGAAATTCGTCAGCACCCATTATCGCGATGCTGCTTTGCACAATAGTTGGCGTTTTTGTAGGATCTATAACAGACAGTATCGCATAAATTAGATGCGGCCATAAACTGCCCACGTTTATTAGCGTTGTGGAAATCAGCATTACTTTGTGTACCGTGTTTGCTAGCCGACGTACACGTTGTAGTTGCACTGTGGCCAAAATAGGCAATGCCTAGCGGCATCGTCCCGACCTGTGTGACCGCCGCGTCGGAATGCTTCCGATGCCGTGTTTAACTGCTCCGAGGCAGGCGGCGATACGAAACTAACAATTCTTCCGTTTTCCCGTAATAAACTAAGCGTAGATGTACATTTAAAGGGGAGATTGCACAGTTATTAAACGTCCCAGTTTTGTCGCTTACCAGCAGGAACCTATCACTACTTTAGTGCCCTGTATCCTTCAACATGGATTCCAAGTCAACACCAAGTAAAAGTTATAGCCAATTCGCATGTGTCGGAACTGGCTTCTCTGCCATTTGCCTGGGAGCGACACTTCAGCGATGGTACGGCAATGGCGACATTGCGTTCTTCGAGAAGCACAGCCAGCTAGGCGGCACCTGGTTCGCCAACACGTACCCAGGTCAGTGCTTTTCTTGCAGCAACCGTTTGTATTCACGCTAAAAATGTGTTAGGGTGCGCCTGTGATGTGCCAAGCGTCTTGTACAGCTACTCCTTCGAGCCCAACAGCAACTGGTCTCGCATCCTCCCACCACAGCGCGAACTCTGGGCGTACCTCAAAGACGTCGCCGACAAATACCAGCTCACGCCCAAGATGTCCTTCAACACGACTGTCGAAAAGTGCGAATGGTTAGATGAAATCAAGCGTTGGCGCCTTCACATCCGCCATCAAGCCACCAACACTCTGTACTACCACGACTGTCAATTTCTCTTCGCCGCGGCAGGCCAGCTTGCCATTCCTCGCGACATTGGCGTCTCCGGTGCCGACTCCTTTTCTGGCCCCATCTTCCATTCTTCCCAGTGGCGACACGACGTCGACCTCAAAGACAAAAACGTCATCGTCGTCGGCAACGGCTGCACGGCAGCACAGATCGTGCCGTCCATCGTCGACAAGACCAAACATCTCACGCAGATAGTCCGCTCCAAGCACTGGATCCAGCCTCCAATCGACGCGTCCTTCCCGGCGGCCATCATCTACCTGCTCAAGATTCCAGGCATCATGATGCTCTTCCGCTTCATCGTTTACCTGCTTGCCGAGAACGAGCTGCGCGGATTTCCCATGACAAGCGCTGCGGCTACCTTTAGAAAGCGAAGACGAGCGCAGGCAGAGCACTACATGCGATCGACTGCGCCGGCAAAGTATCATGATATGCTCGTACCTGATTTCGAAATCGGCTGCAAGAGGCGCATCTTCGACTCGGGATACTTGCGCAGCCTGCACTCGGAGAATCTGACATTGACGAATGAGGCGATGCTTGAGATTGTGCCTGAAGGCGTGCGCACGAATAAAGGAGTTATCCAAGCAGATGTGATTGTGCTGGCAAATGGTTACTCTACCAACATGTTCCTGCAAAACATGGAAATCGTTGGCAGAGATGGCAGCTTGACAGAACACTGGGATCAGTTTGGCGGGGCCGAGGCATACAACTGCTCTGCGCTCAGCGGGTTCCCCAACTTCTTCATCCTTCTCGGGCCCAACGCTGCTACTGGCCACACGTCGGCTATCATGGCGGCGGAGAACTCCGTCAACTACGCGCTTCGCATCATCCAACCAAGTCTCAGCGAGAAGACTGGCGTGGTCGAGCTAAAGAGGCAGGCGGAACAGGAATATGTCGACCGAATACAGACTGACCTGTCCAAAACAGTGTGGAACTCAGGATGCCAGAGCTGGTACGTGCGGCCCACGGAAAAGGGAGGCAAGTCTTGGAATGCCATGAGCTATCCGTATTCGCAGGCACATTACTGGTATCGGAGCCTGTTTGTCACCTGGAGTGACTGGATTATCCAAGTAGAGTAATTGAAACAAAGACCTTCGAGATTGCAGTTGTCTCTCATTGAAATAATGACTGTATATTGTGTCGGTACTGGGGCCATCTCCTCAGGTGGAGATGTCTCGTGTTCTTGTCTCTGATAACAGTAATGGTGTTTCAACTGGCTACTCGACTGCATAAAATGATACAGGCCGAGGTAAAATATAATAGCATTAAGAGACTGAATCCTGTGCTTTCCTTGAGATTGGTAGCAAATTGTTGAACACAATACTCTTTTAGTCTCGGATCTTATCCAGTTGCTCTCTAGCCTGTGCTGCATCATCACTCTCATCCAGCCCAAACTCTGGATCACGGCTTTGTGTCCCATCGCTCTTCTCCTGCGGCAAGAATGATTCCTGCAACGCATGAGCTTTCAGTAGCACCGTCGCGTTTTTGTTGAGTTCTGCGGGCCGAATTGGCTTACCCTCGGCAGTCTCTGAAAAATTGCTATACTGCAGCAAGCCGGCATAAATACCCAGCTTTGGCGCGTACGGAAAGTCGCTTCCAAAGACAATGCGTGACGATGATGCCGTCGCGAGAAGTGCCTTGAGCTGCGCTTCGCTGGTGGACAGCGCAATGTCATACCAGAAGCGATTCATTGCAGCTCTCCTAAGCACGGTTAGTAACAGACAGGAACACCAGCTCTGGGATTCGTACCCTTGTATGATGTTGGCTTTGGATTGCTCTGCAAGAGTAGGGTTCATGAGCGCTCCGATACCACGCTGCGCGAGAAATGGAAACGCGCCCCCAGCATGGCTCAGAATCACCTCAACCTTTGAACACTCCGTCATGATGCCCGACACAATCAGCGACATGGCTGCTCGTGTGGTCGCGAGAGGATAATCAATGACGGGCTGCGGGAGGAAACCCCCAATCTTCTCGGGTGTGATCTTGACATGGCTTGGATGAACAAACACCAGCGCCGAATGCTTGTTTAGCTCATCCCAGATTGTCCTAAACGTTTCATCTCCCACGAGCTTGTCGCCGTATGACGTCATGACGACGACCCCATTTGCCTTCTTCTCCGTCTCGAAGATATTCTTGATCTCCGCAAGGGTGCCTTCGGTGTCGTTGAAGTCGGGCAAGCTAGCGAAGAACCCGAACCGGCCTCGTCGTTGCTGACAGGTGTCCCAAACTTCTTTGTTGAGAGCGCGTGCCAGGTCTCGACCTTTCTGGGTTGGTCCAAGAAGCGCTGGCCCAGGTGCTGTGACAGAGAGCACGGAGAAAGAAGAGCCGATGCTGTCGCAGAAGCGCACACATTCCTCGAGCGTCCAGTTTGGAGTTGCCCATCCGGAGGGGTCGCCGCCCGCTTCGTCGAGCGCTGCGAGGTAGCTTGGAGTGAGCACATGGATACTAGACTTGCGTTAGCTGAAACTAGTAGAGCGGGCGTGTGTATAGTCTCACTGCGTGTCGATGCGAGATGTGTTGCCACTATGGGACACGCGACTGGTTATCGCTCCGGCAATGGATTCAAGGACCATGATCTGTGCTATAAGTCACCCTGCACTGGAATATACAGAGCAAACAGCGGGGCAGCGAAACCGCTTGGCATCGGGACCAAACCTACAAAGGGGGTCGACTTACAATAAAGCCAAGCATAATCCGTTGCAAAAGGGCAGGAAGAGCAAAGGGAAGGGTTGCGGGTTGCAGTGACGGAAGAAAGTTCTATGCGCTGTAGAAAATAAAAGGTTATATACAATCATTCGTCTCAATCCCAACTTGGATAGTGCTGAGTGCAGATCTTCCCTGGGCTCGGGCTGGGGTCGGAACGCTTCCGACAATAAGTAGCGGTAATGGAAGCAGTGCCGACAATGCCCAAAATCGAGTCTAACTATTCGTCATAGTTCTTAGGATGAGGGCCCAGTAAATTTTCATTCGGGGCTTGCCGCCCAGTAGAGGCATCCGTTCCTGTAAAGCCTGCCACACTTCCCCAGCAACAGGACACGAGCTCGTCTCTCATGGCAAGTTATTCAAGACACATTGCCGATGATTTTGCTTCTCTCAAGTCTCCAATCATTCATGATTGTTTCTGGCTTGCTATTTGGGGATGGAAGAGGTATGAGCCAAACAAAAGGAGCGGAATACCTAATCAACGTCAGTTAACTGCGGGAAGCAGCCAGTTGCTGCTGCTCAATGTGCTAGTCGCAGCCAACATTTGCCCACATCAAAAGTATACCATACGCCGTAAAACTCCCATTTTCAGAGGCAATCCTTTCCAGGCCTTCTTTGACCTCTTGGATAGCCCCCTGTGCTGCAGAAACACCGTCATAAGTGCAGCGCAAGTCTAGGAAACTAGGTTTCCACCACTTACACCGTCCTGTGAGATGCTGCCAGCCGCGCAATCTTTTCCCGCCAGGATCCCAAACCGCGTAAATCAGCACTTTAATGAATAAAATCACAATCAGCCCCATTTTGGCAAATAAAACACTTTCCACCCCTTCCGATTCTTGAAGACAATGTGTGCGACGCAGTACTCAAAGCCACAAGGACGACAAAGGACAGTACCAGCTACCAAGTCCAACATTTGCTTTTATTTAAAATAATTTTAAATATTTCTTGCATTTTAACTTATTTTAATATTTCTTATGCTTTAACTTATTTTAGTATTTCTTATATTTTAGGTTATTTTAGCATATCTTGCATTTTTAATTTTATTTACATCGCTTCTACCACTGGTGAATCTGTAGTCAATTTCAGTGGCTTCCGCAGTCCATTTTACAATGAACAAGAAAAAAACACATAAAATGACAAATTTTTATACTGCCTAAACCGCAATTGCTTTTACAATCTTATATTTATCATCTTTTTAAAANGACAGCTTTTCATAACACAAGCAATAGCAGTCCAAAATCGCCACCACTTACACCAGTCCTCCCAATCCCCCAACACCATAACATGCCAACACATATCAGCCCCTAAATCAGTACCTAAAATCAATAAATCACAATATTTTCATCCCACGGCAAAATCACACATTTCTCCTTTTTCTGCAGATTAGCGCGCAGGAATTCCCTCCAGCCTCTGCGACTTGGCCTGCAGCATAAACGGCAGAAACACGTCCATCGTCTCCTGCACGCCCAGCCGGTCCCAGTTGATGATCCTGTGCACGCGCTCGGCATCAAACCAGCACCCCGCCCGGGTCGACCGCGGCGGCTCCTCGCGCAGCTCCATGAAGAAGCGGCTCAGCAGGCGGTAGTGCGCGTGCGCGACCTCGTCCGTCGCGGGCACCTCCTCCCACCGGGCCTCGTGGACGAGCCGGCCCGTGTCGGGGTCCAGCTGCGTCAGGTACGGGTTTTGCACGCGGTGGGCGCGGTAGTGCTCGTCGGTGTAGTAGCACTCGATGAGCCAGCGGCCGAGGTACGCGGCGTCGCCCTCGTCGGGCGGCGTCGAGGGCGGNCCCGGAATCGCAAGCAGCCACTGCATGTACGACGCTGCCGCCGCGAGCGGGTCGAAGCAGAAGAGGTGCTCGATGGCGGCCGGCGCAGGCGGCTCGTGCGGGCGGTACACGTACGTCGACGTGGATGCGGTCGGGGACGAGGGCGGGTGCGGGCAGAGGGACACCACGGAGGACGGTAGGATGATGGGCTGTGGGATGAAGCGCGTGCAGGTTCGCCAGTAGTGCGGGCGAGGCTGCGACGGGTTCGGGCACCAGCAACCCGTGGCCGTGAGGCGCGTCGCCGGCGGAAAGTGCACGAGGTGGGCGTTGGTGGTGGGAACGGGTGTTGTCGTTGTTGGTGCAGGAGCGGTTGGCTGTTGGGTGGAGGAAGGAGGGGGGGCTTGAGAGTTGAGGGGCTCGGGACGGTGCGAAAACTCAGCGCCGAGCCTTGTGGTGAGGACGCTGGCGACGTAGGCGCAGAAGCCGTTTTTCAATGTCGACGAGGATGGGGTCGACGATGGGCGGACCGCTGCGGGTGCGCCTGGTGCGGCGCTGGATCCTGACAAGCAGATTGGGGTCCATCTCCATCTTGTTCTGCTTGATGCGAAATTGATTGATATGCGGGTGAATGTGGGTGATATGTGACGGATGGGTAGTTGTATAATATGACTGACCGAGTGAAAGCGATGATATGCATCAAGGGCTGGGCAGCCAGCCTGCAGCTCCCATCTATATATACTTGGTGGCGTGTACGCCCGTGAATCATTCCTCTCTCTTGTATTCTCTTCAGAGGGGAGTTGGCGAAACCACCTCGACGCTCGTTCAAGACGCACCGCGAACCAACGAGTCACCGAAACTGCCACCTCCTCAGAACCCTAACACAGAAGCGAGAATGCTACGGTAGCATTCTTCGCATACGAGTCTGCAAGTGAAAAGCCGTTCCCCGTCGCACAAAGGGGCCTGGAAGCGCAAGACACTTGCCCAATGTTACCGTCGTACTCGTCTCCTCTCGCTCCGGGGAAGACCAGGCGAGGCGCACCACCTCTTGGTGGATGCGGGACGAGGCCGTTTGCATTAGCGCGTGTGATTGTGCCACAACGAGGCAAAAGAACATGCTCCTATTGCCATTGTCAATGGCTGGGTGGTTGAATGGCAAGGCGAAAGAAGCCCGCCGAATGTCTCGGTCCGTGTGGTGGCTGCAGGACGATAATGCACCTGAAGGAGCGTAAACCAATTTCGGATTTCTTTGCAGATGTTGCCAGGGTTCTCCTTTTGAGACAGTTGACCAGGTGCACTGCCGGTGCTGAGGGCCGGCTGGATATTGGGCTGCACAACCAGCTGCGACTTGAATGACCAAGGTATTAATACAGAGGCACGCGCTTTGTCCACCCTGAAAGATGTTCAGTGAACAATTGCCATGCTATCCCCCTTTCCGGGTCTGTACAGGGTTCAAGGGAGGAGAATGCAACTCATCACTCGTCACAGCCGAAGACTAGGGCTGCGGACCCATTCCGTGGTGTGGCGTTGCCCGCGGCACAAAATCGAGTCGCTGCTCTTGTTCCACGTCATACTGTTCCGCTGTTTTAGTAGAATGGTGTGGCCAGGAAATGGTAGGTCAGCTCAAGTAACGTGGAAGCGCTCCGAGGTGCCAGCTGCTCGCTCAAGTGAATGCACAACGGGCAGGGTCTAGGGAGCGGATAAGGTGCAGTGGTGTTGAGTCCTCCAATGTGTGCTGCGCTGCGACCCATGCTGTAGAATGTTGCCTTATTTTCCACGGTAGTTTAAGAGTAAAAGCATGCATGTGTTTGCATTCGGCTGGTTGCATTGCCTTGCATGCGTGCATCACGTAGCGCTGTTTTCTCTCTGCCGAAGGGAGGCAACTTCAGGCGTCCTTGTACGCGTCGTATTAAAGCTCCCTATATCATGGTTGCACAGGTTTAAGGGTTTTATTTCTTGACCACAAGCAGCTTCGCGATGCGGCTATTGACTATTACTTGCTTCTAAGGGCCGCGGCTTGGCACGGTGGTGACCCTTACCCTGTCTCACATATCTATTGGTACGAATTTGGGTTAAATGTGATATTGGTGCGACCCGAGAATTTGGTTCAAAGGCCAGCGAAATTTCTGAGGGCAACCTGTGTCTCACTGTGGTGATGCCTGCTACCGCAACCCGTGTGTATAAGTTTGTTGATTGAGACAGATTGATGCGGCTCGATTCGTACTCGGTGAATCGCCAATCAGTGAGCTGGGTCTGGTTAGAGACAGGCGTCCCGAGCATCCAGAAAATGCAACGGCAGAGTAGGCGCCGACAGCACCGCATCAAGTCCAGTTTCGAAAAAGCCGGTTTGCCTCGATTTGAGTAGATCAATCGTCGCGATTGACGCGTACTCGGCAGCCCGGCACAAGGTTTTATCTGACGTTGGCATGAAACCTCTGCGAGGTGCGGTTTGTCACGGCTGACTGCGCCACCAGAGGAAAATTTACCCGTGACAGGCACGGCTGAATATGATATTCTACTGTCAAGCCGGCCATTCGCGTCAGTGCACAAATTCAANTGGTGCCTCACGCATGAACCGAGTAGGGAAGCACTGAACGTCTCGCCCCGAAGCTGAGGCTCATGTTGCGTAATAGCAGTAGCGTAATTGTTGCCATTTGATAAGAGATATCAAAATCATCCCGCCACAGTCATGCGAGTATATTACCTCATGACTGCGATGGGTCTTGTGACATTCTCGTCTTGGCCATACGGTAGCTATTTGCCGACGTTGCACATTTACGCGCCCGATTGATTCCATCGACAATGGGCTTTGTACTAAATATAGCGGCCCTAGTGAGGCCGACGTGGCGCAACGCCAGCGGCTCTGCGGTGGCTGGCCGAGATTTGTGCGCAGCTGTGTATTCTCGTCTTTGCTATGTGGCTTGGCGGCGCTTACAACGAGGCTGAGTTTTCTTTATTCATCTTTAATGCCATGGTAGATGTTGGTGGTTATGACGTCGCTTCCGTTTCAAGCCACAGGAAGAGCGGCAACAGAGGCGAGGGTCGCATGAACTTGAAGGTGTGGGCTAGGTGGACTGGGGAGGGATGTGATTGCACAGCGAAGGCAAGATCGGGTACACGGCAGTCGCATGATTGTCCACCGCGTACGGGAAAAAAAAAAGTCAAACACGTTTTGCTTGATCGGATCCAGATCTTCGCAGGGAGCTGGCAAGACGGGGTTCGGGAAGCGGGTTTCGAGACGTCAAACGAAACAGAAGGGCAAATGCGGCAGCCAGCCAAAGGTGTGTCGACGAATTGCGGCAGGGCGAATTTGCGTGCGAGCAAGAGACTGGACGGCCAAGTTACATACATGGTGGGAGATGATGAGGGGCTACCTAGGGAAGCCGTGCGCAGTCAGCTTTTGGTGCGCCCGTCGTCGGTTCGATGGTTAGATGAGCGGGGCGCTCGATAGTGTAAAGCTTGAGACGAGCGACGATGAATGTTGTTTTGGTGCGATGGCGGCGGTGGTAGAGGTGGAATGCAAGCTAGATGTTATTATTAGTAGGCCGGGCTAATATTGACATGAATGGGTAGTGCGGGCCTGTAGAAGCAAACACGGTGACGAACCAGACATGTTCCATTGCATGAATATGACGGCCGGCCGGGGGATCATGACGTTTGAGACACGGGGAGAGCAGAGGCAAAGAGATTAGACAAAAGGCGTGACGAGTTGTTTGGTAGCGTCGGCTGGTGCTGCGACAGGCGTGGTGGTGGAGAGATTGAGCCCGGCACCAGCCAGGCGGGCTGGAGAGTTTTGCAGCCCGTTTCTTTGGAATACCAGGCACCCCTGCCGTGCACAATCCATCCAAGCCCCTGTTAGAGAACAATGCCGGGCAGGCTGTGCAGGCTGGATGTTGTTCGTTCCGTGATGAGCAGGTCGGATGAAGCGGCGGTGCTGACGGGTAGGTGGAAGGAGACGTGGAGATTGAGTGGACAGCAAGGCCGGGTCATGGAATCAAAGAAGCAGCGGGCGTGGAATTGACGCCATTCGCGAATGTCTTGGGGTCATGTCAAAAGCAGGCTAGCCGGGGTCCGCTCTGTGTTGTGTCTTGGTGGGAGACGGCATGTTGCAAACGAGCCTTGAGTAGGAGGTAGGAGGGCAGCAACAGCCTGTCAACCTGTACAGAGCGTAAAATTAGCGAGGCGACAAATGAAAATGTATAGATAATTGAGTGTAAGAGCTGGACAAGTGTTTTGCGGCATGACTGGAGCCGAGCTTGCCAGCAGCGTTGCATCTGGATCCAAGCGGGCGACAAAGACATGGAGACAGAGACGGAGACAAAGAGTGAGGCAGGTAAATGCCAAAGTTGGGTGGTGCCGTGGTGGTTGCAGGGGCGGCAGCTGGTTGGCTGCCGGCGACCCAAAGTTGCCAGAACGCCCTAATCAGCCCCACGAGTCCCACAAAAAGGCCCCTGGCGGTGCTGTGGTGCCTATCGCAATCCCCTGGAGGGTCAGGACGGACCTCGACACCTCGAGAGAGCTCTGCTGCATTGCTGCATTGCTGCATTACTTGGTCGCCAACCCACGACAAAGCGAGGTATATATGCAAAACAAGATGGAAAGCAAACCAGGCCGGCGAGTCAATAGAAAAAAAAAATAGACAGGGCAGATTTCGACAGAAATGCCGTCACCTTGAACAAACAACGCTAAACACACCAAATCGTAGCGCCAAAGAAACGGGCCCACCTCTTCCACCCCTTCAACCCTGCGCCGCCGATCCAAAGTCGTTTGTAAGGTAGCCTCGCCCTCGCCCACCTGCAGCAAAGCAAAGCAAAGCCTTGGTACCTAAAATAAACAGATTCCATGTGCGACTCTCTCGCTGCCGTTGCCGCTCTGCTGCCGTCGTCCGTCTGGCTCCTGTTTGCTGGCTCCTCCTCTTCGTGCCTCCCGCCTCGTCCAGTCTCTCTTCTATTTAACATTGCCGCCCCCCTCCCCATCGTCTGCTTCCCTTCCTTTTCCCTCCGGTAGCATTCCATTCATTGTTTCATTCCATATCCATTCGCCGTGCGCAACATTTACTTGTATTTCTTCTCTTCCTTCTTCTCTGCTTCTCGTCTTTGCAAAGCGACGTCGACTTGCCTTCTTCCACCACTCCGTCCCGTTTGCGCTTCAACAGTTTGTCTCGATACCCAGGTCGCGCACCTCACCAAAAGCAATGTATTCCAAGTCTCTCATCGCCATGGCCTCGGCCGCCCTCGTCGCCGGCGCCGCGGCTGAAGATGCCACCCTCGTCAACAACAACCCCCAGGGCGTCACCTACTCCGCCACTCTTCCCGCGACGCCCTTCTTCAAGGAGGCCAGCCTCGATGGCAACGTTGTCGGCTCCATCTCCGCCACTGCTGCTCCCAACGGTGCCGGC
>JANAKD010000026.1:0-64983 GCA_027627215.1 Lecanicillium saksenae | reverse complement strand
CGGCGACTTTGGCGGCATCTCGCTCTACCAATTCGTCGGACAGGGCGGCGACACTCGCAGCCCCAATGGCACCGCCGCCCTCCTCTCCGAGCTGCCCAACGGCGCCCTGTCGCCCACCGTCGAGACGGATGCTTCTATTCGCGCCATGTGCCTCTACAACGTCACCTCGGCCAAAACAAAGGGCCTCATCATTGGCGGCAACTTCACCTCGCTCGGCGGCAACCAGTCAAAAGCCATTGGAGTCTACGACGTTGATGCCGCCAAGGTTGTCACCCTCCAAGGCCTCGAAGGTGAAGTCAATGCCGTTCTCTGCGACAATGCCACCGACACCGTCTACATTGGCGGCAACTTCAAGAGCGCCAATTCGACAAACGCCATTTCTTGGAACGGCAAGACTGGCTTCAAGAACCTGCCCTTTGTCGGCTTCAACGGGCCTGTCCATGCCATTACCAAGATGAGCAATGGCCACATTCTTTTCGGTGGAAGCTTCACAGGTCTCGGAAACTACAACGCCACCGCCGGCAGTCTCACCGATAGCCAGGTTGTTAACCTGGGAAGCGCCAAAATCACTGCCGAGGGAAGCACCACCAAAGATGGCTTCAGCGACCCTTCCAACATTGTCTGCTCAAGCGGCTCTGATGAGTCTGGCAGCACCTGGCTTCTCAATGACAACACCCCGGGACACTGGGAAGCTCAGTTCGGCTTTGGCATTGAGCCCACCATGATTCGCATCTGGAACACGCACGTGGAAGACCGCGGCACCAAGACTTTTAATATCCAAACGTTTCCCAACGGCTTGACCAATATTCTCAGGCTCGAATACGTTGACCCCGAAACCGGCAACAACGCCACCTGCGATCGCGTTTGCTCCCTCAGCAATGACCCCAAGGTCAAGTATCAAGATTTCCGCTTCGTCAACGTCGTTGGCATGAACAAGATCCGCATCGACATTGCCGAGTGGTGGGGTCAAGGCGCTGGTCTTGCTGGCGTTCAGCTCTTCCAAAACAATGTCTTTTCTTACGCCATCAACGAGTTCAACGAACCCAAATGCCGTGGACAGAACAGCCCCATTTCCTCTTCCTCAGTCCAGGGAGACTGGAAAAAATCGCCAGCCCTCCAGAGCAGCTCCGAATATCTCACCGCCAGAATTCAAGTCAACAATGGGCACGCAGGTACAAACGCATCCGTCACCTTTTATCCCAACGTTCCCCGATCTGGCAACTACTCAATCAACCTCTACACGCCCGGCTGCATGGCTGATGGTACATGCGCCAACCGCGGCCGCGTATATGTCTCCGGTAGCATGTCCAGCGACACGCCGCAGCCTGACTTCCAGACCCAGCTGTTCCAGACCAACAATTTTGACAAATATGATCAAATCTATTTTGGCTTTGTCGAGAGAACCTCTGACAGATTCCGAGCCAGTGTCACTCTGACCCCGACGGAGGACCAATCTGTTCAAGACCTCGTCGTGGTCGCTCAGCAGGTTGGTTTCACGCTCATCAACTCTGTTGGTGGCTTGAACGGCCTCTTCGATTTCGATCCTAGCGGCCCCATCGCCGATGAGAGAACTTTCGACGATTCTCCCATCAACAAGCTCGGTTACAGTTTTGACAAGATGTCTGGCGTCAAGGCGCTGGCCACCGCGGGTGATACCACGTATATTGCTGGCAACTTTACCTCGCAATCGCACAGGAATATTGTCGCCATCTCTAGCAAGGGTGGCCAGGCCAAGAACCTGGATGGTGGCCTGAATGGTCAAGTTGTCGGTATGGAAGCTGCAAACGACAAGCTATACGTGGGTGGATCTTTCTCCAACACACTATCCAACGACACCAAGGGACTCAACAGCGTCGCTGTCTACGACCCCAGCAGCAATACCTGGTCTCCTCTCGGCGCTGGTCTCGACGGCCCCGTTCAGTACGTCGTTCCTCTTCGTGTCAACACCACCAAAGGCATGCCAGAGACGGTCGTCGCCTTTACCGGCGCTTTCACCTACTCGAATGGATACGACGGCACCCCATCCGCCCAGGTTGATGGTTTTGCCATATGGGTGCCTTCGCAAAACATCTGGTTGCATAATTCGGAGAAGGAGGTCCCTAGCTACAAAGGCACGCTGACTGCTTCGCACATTGACCTTCACGGCAGTAAATCCCTTCTTGGTGGCTCCCTCGACGTCTCCACGCTTGCCGTCGATGGTGTTGCCAGTCTCACACCCACCGGTCTCGGAAAATTCCCCGCCAAGATTGATGCAAAGGCGCCCTCGCCGAGCAAGCGACGCCGAAGCATTCTGCAAGGAGGTGACATTAGTGGCGTTGTTACCGGAACCTTTTACGAGAACGGCGAGGAGGATCTCACCATTATGGCTGGACACTTCCTCGCCCAAGGCCCAACCAACGGCAGTGTTATTCAAAACCTAGTCTTCATCGATGCTAAGAAGGGCAACAGAACCAGCGGCCTCTCGGAAGGCATAGATGAGGACTCCTCATTCCTTGCCGTCGACCTGTGGAAGAACATTCTGTTTGCTGGTGGTCAGGTTTCTGGCAACGTCAACGGACAAGAAGCCCGTGGCATTATTGGGTGGGATCTTGACAAGAAGGAGTTTGCGCACCAGCCTGCTGGCCTCACTGGCGGCGATGATGTTGTTACTTCCATTGCCGTGCGTCCCAACGGCGCCACGCAAGTTTTCGTTGGTGGCTCGTTTACAAAGGCTGGCGCGCTGGATTGCCCTGGTCTCTGCGTCTTCAACATTGATGATGACCAGTGGACTCGCCCCGGCAGTGTTGTTACTGGCCACGTCAGCGGACTGCAGTGGGTAGACGGCGATACTATCCTTGTTGGTGGTGACCTGGACAAGACCAAGAACGGCGCCAAGCCTCTCGCCTACTACAACACCGTGAAACAGCTTTGGTCTGATTTCCCTCAGCTGGAGGAGATTCCCGGCCCGGTTGATGTTCTCACCCCCGCCAGCAGTGATCTCAAACAGTTCTGGATTGGCGGCAAGTCTACCAAGGACAATTCAACTTTCCTGATGAAGTGGGACGGCTCCGACTGGCAAAGCGTCGAGCAGAAGCTCCCTGACAGCACCGTTCTCCGCAGCCTCCAGCTATTCCGCGTTACCAAGGAGCACGGTGGTGCCCCTCTCATCGACAAAGATAGAGCCCTCATGATTACCGGCAACATTGAACTGCCTGAGATAGGCGCCGTCTCGGCCTGCCTGTTCAACGGCACGCACTACCAGGCCTATGCACTGACAACGAGCAACACTGAAGGCGGCACAAGCAGCATTGGTCGCGTCTTCTCGCAGCGACCCAACAACATCGGACACAAGAAGCACATGCCGCTGGTCTTTGTCGTGCTCATTGGCCTGGCCATCTCGTTGGCGCTCATCCTGCTCATGGTCGTCGGCGGGGTCGTTCTCGACCGCCTCCGAAAGAAGCGTGAAGGCTACGTCCGCGCGCCGACTTCGATGCGCGATCGTGGAAGCGGCATTCAGCGAGTTCCGCCCCGAGAGCTGCTGGAGTCGCTTGGCAGAGTGCGTCCTGGTGGCTCGCCTGCGGTATGAGTCCATTGAGTGGCCTTTTCTCAACATGCATTTGGCGTTTGGATATAAGGGAAATGATGTTTTTTCATCTTTGCTATTTCGGCATTTCTGTTTTTTAAACCTGCGAGCTCTTCTTTTTTTTTCTCTTTTTTTTTTGGCTGCAAAAGCAAAAAGCAACGGCAAAGCAACATTGCGACCTCTGCAATGTGCTTTTATATATTACGAGGTCACGACTTGAAAGGGTTCTACATATTGACAACCTGCAACAAAGCAACACACAATCTTTCGACTTTTCTTTCTTTTTCACGGAGCTTTTTACGCTCATCTTTTCTTACCTTTTCTCATTCATATTATTTTTTTTTTCTTTTCTTACCAACATTTTATGCCTGCACACCGAAACCGCAGAGCATCAGCGTCGTGTATAGTATCAACGTCTTTGTTTTTGACTCAGCGCTGGCTTCATATTTTTGGAGGGATGGGTGTGTGTGGTAATGGGCGATATATATCTTTAGCATAAGGGGGAGTGAATGGATGGAAGAGAGATCAGGGAAGTTTGCGATCAAGGCTGGAAGATATTTGTTGTATTTTTTTTTTGTCATGGAGCGGTGGCTGGAGGAAACAGCCTCGCTTCAGTATATCAAGAGCTTTGATAGCATAATATGAATGAAGAAACTTGACTAGTTAACCCGCTCTCCTATGCAAACTTGTGACTACCTGGGCCTGAAATGAAGCCCTCGCAATGGCGTCATGCGTGTCTTGCGAAAGTTGAGATTCTGATCAACTGGTGCGAAAGCGATTTCGCAATGCATGGGTTTCTGCACACTTTTCTTGGCAAATGGCTATGTATAGAGAAGCTTCTTGATCTTGGCCATGATGATCCCTGTCAAATGTTCCGTGAACGCTTCCCTCGACACTCCTCAAAACCTCTCTGCATTAATCCATTGGGCGGGCCTCACCGCGGCCACTTTATGGGAACAGATTATGAATTTGCGTAATTGAAGCCCTCACAGTGCAATGCGTGTGTGCCTACGACAAATGCTGTCCAACCTGCCTGAAAGGTCTTTCGCGGCGCGTGGCGGCGTCTTCTATTGCCATAACTCAAGCTTTCCTCCACGGAAAACCTGTCATGTTGATTCTGCGGTCTCACGGCAAACGTCAAGCCGGCGCTCTAGGCCGTCCACCGCCCTCCCGGATTACGAGCTTCCGGAACCTGCGCATGTATCATAGGATCTACAACTGGAGCTCTTTATTCATATATGTGAAATCGCGATAGCGTTGTGCAGTTCTCATTCATCGTTGTTTAAACGAGTGCCTCCCTGAGCGAGCTGAGGCTGTTGTCTCTTTCACAGCTGCTGCCTTCTGTTACTTATGATGCAAACGGCACTCTACAAGGAGCGGTGACGATTGATGCCGAATATGCAACAACAGAACTCTTCAACGTTGGCGATATCTCGACGCGCCTTGTACAGAGACACGGCGCCGTTAACCCTGACAACCCTCCCGCACTTGCATCTGCGTGGTCAATTACATGTTGCCACGATCCATCACCCACTCCTCTCTGCCTGACCTACCATTCTACGGTGTGTCATTTTTTGCACCGATATACAACTCTTTGACACACGCCAACTCGCAGAGCTCAGAAATGCGCAATACGCTACTTCAAACAAGCCAATGTCACAACTAAACTATCACGAAACTAGAGAATCGCTTACCCAAGAGATTCTCCCCGAGGGGGTATATCATCGATATTGACCTTTCTTTCGACGTTGAAGATGATCATCGTTTCCGATACCGCCACCAACAGTCTCTATTTCAGGACCTTCTTCTTTTGGAAGGTATGCCCCGCGGTCAGAAGGGTCAAGTCTTGTCTCGTACGGCACAAAGAACCATCATGTGCCGGTTGAACCGGCGGCAGGACCTTCCGGAGTAGACAAAGATATGCTCTTGCCCGGTTCCGCCATGATCATGTCCGACCATCCCATCTCAGACGCGGGTGAGAAGAGATCTTCACCGCGGAGCCTGCATACGCCGCACCCAATGCAGCACAACTGTGAAGCCGCTTTGCGACCCGGGGGTTAGAGAGACGAGATCGTCATCATCAGGAGACGGGGACGAATGGTGTGCATGAATTGGCAATACGCCGAAGCAGACCATTCGATTCCTGCATGCTCGTGTGACGTGAATGGAGACCGAAAGCGCACATCCGGCCATGCTACCGTTCTGGGAGTAGCCGAAGCTGCGGCATTAGGGATGATCTCGATTGGATGACCGCTCTTTTCGTGAATCAGGCTCGCCTAGCCCCCAGCCTTATATTATATACATATTTACAAATTGTGAGAGATGATTGGGAAAGGATAAAACAATCTTATTGCGGCCTTCTCAGCTCACGAAAGATCTTTGTCATGTTATTCCGGCCTCTCAGAGAGCTGAACGAATCCCTTTGTCACCTTTTTGATATTGCAGCGTAAGCTGAGGCGGTAATCGTTTCGGGTTATTTAAAGAAACATTCAAAAGGACATGTTGGGGATACTTTGTTCAAATCTCATTCGTTCGAAAATGGCCCCCCATACAAATCTGTGTTATACTCTTAGGGGAAAGGATAATCATACAAGTACACGGTACTGTATCATTTCTTCAACGCACACCCTCGCTCTCTCCGCAACGCTGACCACCTGGAAGCCTCGTATCAACGCCAGCGTGTACACAATAGCTTTTTCCTTTCCTTCGCTGAACACGTGCCTCCCAGCCGGGTTTATGACGATCGTTGGAGAACTGCAGCCACACGAGCCTTGCCAGAAAAACAAGCCTTTTAGAGCCGGCGCGGACTGCTGCAGCTGCAAGGATCGAAGTAATTGCATGAAAGATGGATGTTCACACCCTCTAGGATCTTGGGCAGCCTTTTTTTCTGTCGTCTTTGCCGCGTCCTTTTTTCTATGACGTCGATCCTGACAGGGGGACGGGCCTCTATTCACAGAACAACCTGCCCAACTTGGTGACGAGGCCGGGACGCAAAAGCCACTTACAGCACCATGTGAAGGGGCCTGCGTGGGGTAGCATTTCTTATTTCAGCCACGGAGAATTTAAAAAGAAAACAGGCACACCCCGAAATGGCTGGTTTTGCAGGTTAGGCTCGTAAGGGACATGGCTATATTCTGGCATCTTTCGGTGAGGAACGATGTCGTCTACGTCAGCGGCACTACTCTGCAAAGGCCAGCGGATTGAAAATGGAGCCTCACTTTGATATGGGATGCGCTTTAATTACATATGCGCAGCTCTGCAGAGGTGAATTTATCAAATGAGTTTGCGAGGATGGAGCGAGAGCCGAAACGAGGTTCCTGCTGGGTACCTCGATAAGGAACGATTTACACCGCGAATCAACTGTCAGTTCCTGGTGAACACGCAATCAAAGACAAAATAAACCAGTTGCAAATCCACAGTTTAAGCCCATACAATCTCTTTCTCTATTGCCACCCGCAAAGGACGATACTTTTCTCGGGAGGCACAAGCAGCACATGTGCAGCGATAAAAAAAGAGCAAGGAATAGCAGCAAGGATGACATAGATACGTCTCTACGTACCTTGAATGGGTAAGCACGCAGTTGCAGCCGCGCCCAAAGCAGCACCCAGCGCACACAAAACGGCGCGACACACCAGGTCCCAGAATTCCGGTTCAATCGACCCAATCAAGACGGCAGTGAATGACGTCGGGCGCAGTTTTTCTTTGAGAAGGGGGGGGGGGGGGNACTGGAAGGGGGACTACAACGCTACAAGACTCAATCATACATTCCAGCGGTGCGGCTCAAGTACAGATGGAGTACCGCCAACCATGTTTTCTTTGCTCACCAGCTTGCTGGTGGCCTCCACACTTTTCCTGTGCCCCATAAATTATTTTAGTCAGGACCCACCGCGAAAGCGGTTGGATACACACCCTGCCCCTTTAGGTTTAGCACAAAAAGCAGGGATGAATTGGGAAGGTGTTGGCCCCACCCATTTGCATGTATACATGTACCTTGTAAAAGGTACCTTTTTCGCTTTACTCCCCTCTCTTCAGCAGCGCAACCAGATTTAAAAATATCCGTTTGAATATTGGTATCATTATTATCAAAGAACTATAACTGTTTCAAGAAAGACAAAAGTGTGAAATTGCTGTACGGTTTCGTCTCCAAGCCCCCTGCCAACAGTGACGCTGTGCTGCCACGGCATTCGCTGGGCTCTTTTCTGCTTAGTTGGTACTTTAGTAGCCTTGTTCTACGCTAACAAGAGTCGGTACCACTGTGACGTCACAGGGCACCACGGTTCCTCTTTGATAATTCGACAATGTTGTTCAACCACCCCCAAAAGACAACTAGGATCCTGCGCCTATTTTTCCCTAGTTTGTGGATTTTACATTTTAATAGTAGTGAATCTATCAGTAATACAAGCCATTTTTAAAATACCGCCACCCACACACAAACAAGATGGGGGGAAGAAAGCTTGTTCCCACACGCAAAGCAAGCCTGCTGGGGCTTGCTGCACGACTGGGCGCGGAGTTGCGCTGGGCTTATTTTCTGCAGAACGACATCGCTTCCCTCGTCGTTTCAAGGGTACACTTTTTATTTCCCAGATTTTTCTAATCCCCCTCCCCAGAGAAGAGAAGGAAGACGGCCGAATACGTACGATGGATGGATGGCTGATGATGATGACGATGACATGGTCATATCACGCCTGCGTGCCACAAAAAAGTGATTTGTCGCAGACGAAGAGGGAGGAGTTGCAGACACGCTGAAAGTTTCTTATACGCTGCCTCTTTTTGCGTCCAAAGCACACACACACACACCGGCACCTGTGAGAGCCTTGTTGGGGGTGTGCTGTGGCGGGTCATGTCGGAAGCAATGCTGGCCTTCTCCTCTCCTGCCCTCCCATCTCTCGAAAGAAAGACAATCACATATACGCGCATGTAAAAGTAACCAAGTTAAAAAAGGACCCCTAAAAGGAGGCTCTGAGATCGAAATCGCAATAAGGTTCTACTTGGCGTGAGAAATAGGCACAAAACGGCCATCGCCCAATGCAAGAAAGCTCAGGTGAGAGATGCAATCCCATCGGAAATCTTCAGTTGTGGCGTCGCGCCCGTTGCGCAAGTCAAAACGGCTTGCTGCTGCTCTGCCTGCTGGCCGCCCACAGCGCTACGGTGACAAAAGCCCGCTAAGGGACGGTCGCTACCAAATATTTGTTAATAAAAATTGAATAATTCAGGGTGCAAAACGGCTGTTCTAGACCGCGACAAGACCAGATCTCTCCGAAAACAAGGGGAAAAAAACCAGATTTAATGATATAAAAAAAGAACCAGTAGATCTAAATCGACTTTGGGGAAGGATACAACAACAAAAAATATGGATAGAGTCAAACCATAAAAAAAAGCCAAGACGGAAGCGCCCGTTGCGATGTGCACGATGTTGGCTAGAAAAGGGAATGACAATGGTCAATCTTGGCACTTTAAAAGACAAGAGATGCAAGCACGACCGTTTTTTACCCTCCAGATCTCCAGAAAAATGTAAATCCAGTTCCTTTCCAGCATCAATGTACCTATCTAATGATTTCTTCAATCTCATTTCGTCACAAGACACCAATCACCTACATCGCCTGGTCGCGAGTCTCCGACAGTTTCCTTCTGCCCGGCTCCAGCAAAAAAAAAAAGTTGCCACCCAAAGGCCCGACTTTCGCTCAGGGCTCCCTATTTCCTCGTACAGGTTCGTTTAGGAGGTTCTGTATCTCTCTCTCGACGGGCCCTGGTGTGTATACAGTATTCTCATCAAAAGTACCCAAGACTCCGACATTCCCTCGCCCCCCGCCCCTGTGACGACAAAACACGACGGTACCAACTAGGCACCTGTTTTTTTTTTTNCTTTCTTTCTTGTTTCTCTTCCGTCGTAGCGCCGCACACCATTCTACTGTGTCTTGTGGGTAGAAAAGCTTGTTTTCGCAGACCCATGCAAGCACTAACGCGACACTAAATGACTTGGTGCAAAAGAGGCTGGCTGGGGGGGCGGTTTTGGGGGGCGTGGTCGCAGAATACACACTGCAGGCTGCTGAGATTTAGTTTAGTTACGTGGCGCAACTACGGCTTGTAGTGCCTGAAGGGGAGTGGACAGGGAATACAGCAACAAAAGTACGCAGTAGCTGCTGCTACCGCCACCACTGCAAACCACCAAGGCAGGCCTGCAGGGCGACCGGGTCATAAAATCGTCACTGCGTTCAGTCTTTGCGCCTGGCTCAACGAAAGGGGCGGGTAAGGAAAGCCTTGCGCCGGCCTCTTCTCCTTCTCCACAACGCTTACAACCAGGCTCCAGTCAAATTCACAACCTCCTCCAGAGGCTGCGAGAAACGAGGATTGAAACTGGCACATGTGTAATGTGTCACTGGTGTGGTTCTCCCCCCAAGTTAATGAAGCAAGAGTTCCAGGAAAAAAAAAACAAAATGAGGTCAACCAAAGACTCACTCCCCCCTTCTTCCCCTCCTTTGCAGCGGTACATTGCCACCGACAGCGGGGAGGGAAGGCGACAAGTGCTAATAGCTAGACCCAATTTGTGTCTGTAATGCGAAAAATAGTCTTTCGACTGGTATGCAGTAAAGAGATGAAAAAGAAAATGCATCTACAAGTGTTGAACAGGAAATGCCGATAAACTGGGTCTGGTAACTCTGGTTCAGAGGCCAAGCTTTAGGGGAGATCGACAAATCTTTAATTTTCTCCGCAGCTTTGGTGTGCAGCGAAAAACAAGCATCAAGACTTGGCTTTTTATGCCAAGCTTTTTTGTTCAACAGGCATCGTCGCAGTGGGAGCCGCCATCTCGGGTTGGTTTCTCCAAGAATAGAAACTCATCATGCTTCAAACCTTGTTAATTCTGGGACAGGAACCCTTTCCCCCTCCACACAGTTGTAACTGTTGATCACTCGAGTTTGTGCCTGGTCTTTTTTCCACCGTGGTGTCAGATGGGCATGGCCAAAGGGGGGAGGGGCCGTCCAACAGTCACAGGATGATCTCCAAGTCGTAGCGCCTGTAACATGGGCTATCTGGCATCGCACGCACGAAAGAACGGAACAGTGAATGGAGGCTGCACACAGCCATGGTCTTGCGGTGTGTGTCGACAATGGGATGGGGGTCGTCCATGTACCAAATTCCTTTTCATATCCAATCTTCTCTGCTGGTTGTGAGATTGGCTTCCCACTCTCGGGCATCGCCCGCCTTTCTCCCTGCTGTTCAACAGTTGTATTTTTTCAGCTGTAGAGAAACAGCTGAAGCACAGCTGGGGTTCCTTGACAGTTTAGCACGGGCTGCGGAGGACGGACAACGGCGTTGATCAGCGCATTGCAGTCGCCTCTGCAGSCCCCGGGGGGGGGGGGTCACCACAGTAGGCCGGCGCTGGCCACCGGTTCATACATCTAGTGATTTTAGGTGCGAAAGGATTTCCTAGTCACACGCCAGCAAAGTTCTCATGTCATTAAGAAAAGAAAGGAAATACACAAACAGGTCCCAAGGGGGCAGGAGTAGGGTTGGAGGGGCGACTGAATCAACGTTGCCGCGATATGCACACCAACAAGTGACATCTAAATGCCTTCTTCTCCGTTGTGGAGGCGGCCGTCAGTGCAAGTCTCGTCGACTCCGAAATTTTCTATAGATGGTCAAGGCCATTACGCGTCCCTCTTCTGGCACATGGGGATGCCCCAGCCGAGCTGAGTTTACGCTGTTGCAGTTTCATCTGTCCCCCGAGCAGCAGAAGCTCCAGTTTGTATCCAGTCTTTTCTGTCCGGCCTCTATTCGGTGGAGATATTTTCAGTGGGAAGGTGGGAAGGGGGATGGAAAGGATGCAACAAGAAAAAAAGAAGGACAAAGACAAAGGAGAGGAGGAGAGTGGTGTCCGTATGAATGCTGGCAGTGGCCGGAGCGCGCGTGGTGGTGGTTGTAGAAATAGACGGCCGTCTATGGAGTAAAAGGGAAAAGAAGAGAGAGTACATACACTACACACACACACAGACTTGGTACAGGCATAGATGGTGGGACAGCTGATGTCACCCCTGCTTATTCGTCTCTCGCAAGGTACCACTACGCACACGCTTTTTGCATGCCAACAGCCCTTTCTTTCTTCGTTGGCGCGCCCAGTTTTTGACACGACGGTTTGAAGACTACCCTACCCTTCTTGCGACTCATGCCTCACCTCTCTCTCTCAAAAAATTGCACAAATTCCAAAATCCACACACATCCCATGATGAACCATACAAACAAAAAAAAAGCTGCACAGCCTTCTTCCTTCTCCATACCCACGCCCCCGAAAAAAATAACAAGAGGCTACATTAGAATCCCCCACAAAAAGCTTGTCTGGCTCTTGACAACACAAGTCTTGCCTTGTTCAGGCAGTGATAGCCAGCGCTGAAACGACCAGCCATTCCTCCTCGAGTCAGGATCTGCCCAGTACTGGCTTCCTTTTCGTCCTTCTTCGGTTCTTCCTTTTTTTTTCTTGCTTGCCCACCATGAATGTCACTCTCCATATCAATTGACTAGTATTCCCTGCTTGGGGGTACTGGTTCTGCGCTCGGTGATTGTGTACACACCTTTTTTCAACTGCTATCTCGATGCTCATGCTGGGGGGCGGGCGCTCCCAACCCCATGTCACTGCGCCGCCCCAATCTATGGTACCAGGCATCCTGACCAACCAATTGCGCTTGCTCAAGGAAATTATCCAGAATATCACACAAGAAGCAAAAAGGCACAGCTGCGGCTCTTTTACCTAAAGAAACTGCCTTGATTCCCGGCCGTCCTTCTCCCGTTCCCTCCCCTTTTGATACACGGCCGCGTAATCACCATATCAGTATGCTGTTGTCGTTCCTCTTACTCGCGCCTCCAGCGGCTGAGGCACCGATACTGCGCCAACCCTCACAATGGGGGGGGCCAATTGGTGTGGGTTGTCCCGCTACGAGATCAACCCAGCCTGGCGTTTTTCTCGGTGGCTTTTTTTTTTTGCCTTTCGTCGCTTTATTTCCTTGTGACCCCAGTATCGCCTCTTCCGTTATTACTGTTACTCTTCTGGCCCCATTGCGCGCCCACTTTCCCGGGGCCCATCCTCTCTGGCCGGCCCCCCATTATACCCAGCACATTCCATTCCCGAAAAGGGATGCCGCAGTCTTGCGTCAACAGTTCGTCCCGTCCGGCTGGAGAATGTGACAATGCTCCTGGCAATCTTGTTCCCGAGGACTACTTCTCCCTCGTCGGCGTGACTGCCCAACGCGTCCACCCACGCAGCGGATTGCGCCTTTCTTCCCTCCCCCTGCCGTGGCACGTGGGACAACCGAAATGAATCTGTGTCAATACTTGTCTCAGTCACTCACCATCTCGGAGCATGTAGAAGACAGAGCATGGCTGTGCAAGTCTGCTTCTTAACCGAATAAACAGGATCACAAGGCAGCTTGGTCGCGTAGCAACAAATATCGAGAAAATATGTACTCAATTCAGGTCAGTTGTGGGTATATATGACCGTTGAAATATGCAGAGCTGTGCCTGCCAAAATATTTCCTTTAATGTACAGTGTGAATCTGGCATATCCAATGCGCGATTCCCGAGTGCAATATACATCGCTTTCCTTCCACCGTGTGATGGGGTGCTGCCCTTTGGGTACCAGCGCCTTCACAGATATCTCACTCCAAAAGCTGAGCAATAACAATGAATCCAAAACAGTGCAAAAAGAATGCCGCGCGAAATTCCCAGTAATCCAGTAAACGCCGTCGGACAGATCTATAACGGCTGACACCGATGTATGACCATGATACCTGTCAAATGTTGTCCGAAAAGTTTGCGTCTCCAACCTGCGCGGTTGGAGAGGCATGAAATGCACTGGTGTATGCCCAGTGACCCAAATTCGCCGTATTGAGACGTTGCTTCAATCGGCCCAGTTGTCCATTCTATGTGTCGTTTGTCGTAAGGCGTATCTTTTCTTTGATACAAATTGTTTCGATAAAACCACGATGTAGTGGTACCAGTGTGAGTATATACTGAAGTTGACTATAGCAACTATAGTTGCGGTCAATTAGTCGGAGTGGTGGTCCTCAGAACCGGCTTCCGAGCGAGCATCACCGCGGTGAACTTTTCGGTGGCGGCGAAGGTTGGAAACAACGGAGAAGTGTCTACCGCATCCCTCGACATCACAAGCGAATGCTGTTAAATGGTTAATTGATGTCTTGTGCAGATGGATAGTGGAAAACGTACGCTTCTCGCCGGTGTGGCTGTACATGTGTGTTTGGAGCGAGCTTGGGCGGGTGAAGCGCTTATCGCAGACCTTGCACTTGTGTTTCTTTTGGGTGCTTGACGAGACCTTGGAGCTGAACTGGCCCATCATCGATTGCGGTGCGGGTGGCATCTGAGGACCCAGGAGGCCTTGGGGGCGGGGGAGAGTCCTCGATTCAATGTCTGATCCAGCAGTTGAGTAATCGGAGACGGAGTCGCCATAGTAGGAGCTAATGTTACCAGTAGAGGAAATCGACGAGCTAGTAGAGTGCGTCGATGGGAACCCGTAGGAATCAACAGAGGAGCGATCATTGCGGCCACCGTAGATGTTCCTGGGTGTGTCCTGGCTCATTGCCAGCATTCCGTGGCTTGCATCAAGAGCGTCCGCGAACGCGCGTCGGTCCTCAGTAGGAGGCATAGCCCTGTGATTGAAGTTAGCATCAAGTAGCAGGACAGAGTAATCGTGCTACCGACGTTTGTGAGAATCTGCGAGACGGGTCCTCATGACCAATGGGGAAAGGGTGAGGACGCGTTGGGGCAGCCGTGTAGCCCATGGCCTCGTAGGGACCAGTAGCTGGAGGCGCAAAGTGGCCGTTGACGGGCAGCATGCCAAGCAGGTCGTGCTTGGTANTCGTCGCCCTTGGAGAAGGTGTTGGACTGGATCTGCACATTGTCGGAGCCGACGGCCTCGAGGTCAATCTCGTCGAGGTCAGCCGAGAGAAGGACGATGCTGCTGACGATTCCGGCGCCGGGGGCGGCCTGCATCTCGACCTCCATCCTGCCAAAGAAGATGGTCTCCTTGGACTGCAGAGTAGGCGCCTGGCCGATGCCGCTCATCTCACCGGCGGCACCGTTTGCGCCGTAGGTGAATCCCTTGCCCGCGAGTTGAACGAAGGCATCGCACGCGCCCTTGGTGAAGTCGCAGTTGATGCCCTTCTTGCCGACGGCAGCATCAGGGGGACAGTCTATAAAAGCAAGGTATGTTAGTTATCGCATACACACTTAATTGTGAGTGGTGGTGTGGTGTGTGGCGTACCTTGCTTGAGCGGGCTGCAGGAAGTAGACGTTTGTGCGGAAACGGCTAGTGCCAAAGTGGCGGCGACGAGAGACTTGGACAGCATGATGTCGGGTATATGTGATGCAACTCGAACGATGGACAAGAGAATAAAAAAACAACACAGGAATGAAGAGTGAGACCTGTTGATAGGTAGCGACAGACAAAAGCCGTTTATTTATGAGAATGGACTATGAGGGGCGAGTGTCAAGAATCCGGAGGCTGGGACCCTTTCACCTTATAATCTGACGCATGGCTGGGCAACCATCGTATTGATGAGGCTGGCAGGCCGGCAGTCTGGCACTAACAACGGTGGCGGCGGGGGTCTTACTGGTTGCCTCCATGCGCGAGGGGGACAATAGCGTCACATCGTCGACTCTCATATCCATTTTTAGAAGGGCCGCAAAGCCTCCGGGAGCCTTCTGGTGCGCTGCATTGGCTTCGAGGTCCCCTAGGCACCGGATCCTTCTACGCCCCATTCGGTCTAATCCGTCCGTGGAGGCGGGCTGTGCAGGCCCAACCGGCCTTCTTTATCCGCGATTTCGCTGGAGTCTACCTATAGTCGGGCTAGCGGCAGGGAACATGCGGGCCGGTGAATCAGTTTTTTCTTGTCCTGCCCTCTGGTAGTAGGCCGCACCGGCCGAATCAGGGCCTTTATACGAGCCTTGACTAGGGTTGTCACGGCCGGCGAGCCAGTAAAGAAATGGGACGTCATAATGTTATATATTTAGACTTGATCGAAAATTCCTTCGTACTTGGGCCAGCCGATGGATCTGGAGAGGGACCCTTCCTTCATGAGGAAATGCATGGTTACATCCGCCCAGTCTCTGGCTAGTTACGTGTGAGAAAAGTGCAGCCTCCGCAGAACAGCAAAAAGTGCAGCATGTTTCAGTTTCGCATGATGCTCCAACTGCCACACGTCAGAAAACTTCCCCATGGCGGCTGACTGTCACGTTTCACTCCCACTGCCCAGACACCACGTACGGCATTGCCAAGAGATCTCGGGATCTCCCTGACAGAGGCTGTGCGCGGGCAGAACCGCCACGCCTCAGCATGATTGCAGAAACACGCAACAAAACAGGAATGATATACTGCGTACGAATTATTTCGATTCCAGATGATAGAAAATCTACCAATAAATCATTCATCGTCCAAGAAAATCGAGCCACCTTTCCTTTCCATCTTCGCGGGGTCCCCCAAAAGCTGGCAGACTCGGCGCGCACAAAATGTCAGCGATTATACAAGAGTGACAGGCTCACGCCCACACAACAATGCACTTGGTCCGAGATCATTCATGTTAGCCATCAGGAACCCGAGTCGCTTCATCTTACGCTCCCCCGACCCCGTCGCCGGTGAAACAAGAAGTCCATGCAAAGTGCCTTCTGGCTCGTGAGGCTCACCTCGACAAGCATCCCCGTGGTGGCTCTCCGCCAATACGAGAGCAAAAAGCTTCTTTCCTTCAAGTTCGTCCCCGGGTCTCATGAAGCGCTTCTCCTTTACATCCAGAACAGCGGACGGGTCTTCTTCGCTGCCCCTGCTGCGGCTTCGCACCTTTACCTGTCTATAGACCGAGGAACCGAGTGCGAGCTCGGTTTCCTCTACCAGCTGCAGCGGAATCAAGGGCGGGGCGCTGAGCGTTATTGATGCCGCCGTCACGCGGCCAAAAGGATTCGCGGCATCGTCCAACTGTGCCTGCTTGTCCAGCAGGGTGGCGAAGGTGTGGTAGGAGCTGCGGTTCGGGAGACCTGCGGCAACGATGTCCGTCGATCGCGGCCCACGACCAAGACGGCGCGGCCACGTCACGCGCTGGTTTCGGTTGTTTGAGAGGCTGCCAGTACAAAAAGGGTACTATGGACTGGGACCAGTGCCCTGCAATGTAGTCGTCGCCGTCGCCCTGCAGTAGCGCTTGGAATTCCCTGGCAACGTTGGAAAGCGCGGTGAGCTTGTCCGTGGGATTGGCCGGCACCCTATTTGCGTAGTCCCAGAGGATTGCATACCATCGATCAATGGGGTTCTTTTCATCACCGCCTACACTGTTGGTCCCCGTGCCTTCGACGAGTGTCTCTGCAGTCGAGTGAAAGCGCACCCGCTCCAGCAGACCATCTTCGGACACAAACTGGCGCATGCATTCGATGTAGATTTGATCGGTCGCAAAGTGTATAGTCCTTCGAGACAGTACGCGGTCTTGAAACGACCAAACACCTTGCGAGATGGGCTCGTCCCTCATGGCGCCGTACAGGTCGCGGCAAACGTCTTTCGCGAGCGGTAAACTAGACGCCATGACAGTCCCGTCCGCGCCATTGCTGTCTTGATATTGGAGTCGGGCACATCTGGGCTCCGGCCGAGGGAGAAGCAATCCTCCCAGAGAGTCCGTTGCTCCGGTGGCTGAGATTGTAAGATACGCGTGTTTGTACACAGCACCAGCTTGCTCAGACCAGCGCTGCCACTCTGCCAAAGCCCCTGGGATGCACAAAGAATCGATCCATAGATACCGAATGCCAAGAGAGCGAGTCACTAGCACGGCGTCTTGAAATGTCTTTGGAAGGTCATCAACCTGAATTTCGGCATCGTTGTTTGGGGCGCCACCCTCCAAGCAGCTAACAATGCCACTCTCAGCTGGGTAACTAAGAGCGACGTATTTTTCTTCGCTTGTGTCACCCAGTTGGACAATTTTAATAATATTGCCGTCCTTGTCTTTTGAAGTCTGCAAATCCAGTAATCGCTTTGGAACAGGACCAGCAATCCGCTGGCAACCTTCGTGGGCATCGTTACAAGTGCTGATATACCTTTGTAGTCGTCCCAGCGCACGTGTGTCAATGCTGGCCCTCACAGGACGTCCACGAATCACGGGCGCAAAGGGTTCGTCTTAAAGAGTCTGCGTTAGCGTTCATGCACTGCATTCAAGTACAAGAGGCCCTGAAGGCTAGGGGCATACCTTCTTCCACAACGAAACCAAAAGCGGCAATTGGCATGATCACCGCAGCGCGCCTAGGGAACTTCTGATCTGATATGACCCAGAAGCCTTGACCGCCTTCTGGGCGCTGGGTAAGCCACATGTCAAATAAAGGCGCAGAATGCCGGCCTAGTCTTGTACTGTCCTTTTCGAGAGCGGCAAGCTCAGCCAAGAGGGCATTCGCCTCGCCCAGAACCAAGATACAGAGCTCGCACCCGGCCGCCGCAGCTTCTCGCAGAGTCTCAATGCTAGAATGATACCTAACGCTCTTTGCTGCTTCCGCAGCAGCGACGGCTCCAGCTGGAGTGGCCAGCCGCGGATAGTACTCGTGTATATGTTTTTGGCCTGACCGGCTACCCATGTAGCTCGTTTCAGGAAAGGCAGGAAGGCTGTGCCATGATATGGAGCTACAGAGCTGACAGAGAGGCATGACGGCAAAAATATGAATTTGATGGTTCAACAAGACGACGATAAACTTTGACTATGATGGCGTTTATGGAAGAGTAGAGTTACGTTATGAAGCAGCAAAGTGCGAGAGGCGCGTCTTTGCACTTGATACTACCAACAAGGCTGCAGGACTACGCCACCCCCGCTCGCCAGTTGCGAGCACTCAGGAGTTGCATGCCAGCCTTTGCAACTAACAAACTAGTCAAGGTAACTACCTCAGACTAAATTATGCAATTACGCACATGGACAGGTGTGAAACTGAATGCGGGTGGCTAAGTTGATCACCTCGGCCTCTAAACTAAAGCACCACCTCTCGTAGTGAGAAGCTCTTCAATCCTGGAGAAGCCTTGAATGTCACTCGCAATTGCTCCTGTCCTGTCCTTATCAACCCATCCTTTCGTGTAGCCGCCGGCAAAATTGGTGATCCATGCATCGCCTTGTACATCAACAATTACGTTCCCCGCCCTGGCGTCACCCCAAGCAATGCCCGCGGCATGCAAAGCCTCGAGGCTTTGCCGTATTTGGTCTCTCCATCGCTTCCTGGTGCTTTCTGGCGTAGTTGTAAGAATCACATCCTCCAACGTCGTGTTTTCGTGGTGAATACGATGAAGCATGATGCCGACTACCTTGCCCTGGTCGTCTTGCGCGATCCCAAACAGCCGAGAAATGTGTGATTCAGGGCTCAGGTTTGCTTTCGCCATCTCCTCATACTTTCTGATTTCACTCCTACCTATATCTTCGCCTAATGCTTCAAACGATTTGAAAAAGTATTCGCTGCCCTGGACACGTACCAGGCGAGGCTCCTCATCGAATTTGTCTTCAGGACGGTCGCTTACAATTTCAATCACCGACAACGGAAAGGTTGGAAACAATGCCGAAACTTCTGGATTTTCTTGGTTGCTCGACTCAGTTTCGTATTCTTCGGGAATAAATGAAGGGATTGTCTCCAGCAATTCAACCGGCCCTGGCTCCAGGCTGTCATAAGTTGCTCTAAGATGACAGCAGTATGAATCATAATTGAAGTAGTCGTCAAGCGTGATTTCCAACGTAGGTGATGGCTTTGGTGCTATCTCGTTGAATAAAACAATAAAGGGCTGTACAGCCCAAGCAAAGCAGTCGTCGATGGTCATGTCTTGGCCGCCGCCGACATCGTTGCTCTCAGCAGTACAGGCGTCATCCTCTCCTTCAGAGGTATCCTCGTGAGATGTGAGATACGCATGGTATTTTAGGAATTCGCGAAGCCTATTCGGTGAATTTCGAAATTGAGACTCCAAAACGGTGATGGAGAATTCCTTGCCGTGGAGGCGTAACCCGAGTGAAAACCATGCTGAGTCTTCATGTGGGTTGCTTAGGGAGTAGCTGCAGATCCGATATGGTCGAGCATCAGGGACGAATTGCTGGCTTGCCATTCTTCTTTAGTTAAAAAAAAAAAGAATTGAATTGAATTGAAAAAATTGGCAAAAAAGGCCGGAGTTCAAGCTTCAATGGATCAAAACTGCTTGGCCAACACAACGATACATAGCTCGTGAAGGATGCACCTCAGCACGTGCACGCCACAGTTGAGCTGGCCCGTTACACAGTCCGGACTAACACGGCCAGAACATTTTATGGACTACATTTGGCAGGTTCTAGTTTGATTTATTGATTCAAAGTTGAAAGTTTAAACCAAAGGCATCTGCTTTTCATTTTTCCGCTAATATAACTCGGTCGGCTGGTTGGGTTGGAGAGAGGCAACATTTCGTCATGCAGTGCGACCCTGCGCCACAGCCGCCGAAACGCCCGGAGCCTCTCGTGTCTATTCTGGAATGACACGCACAGCAGCTTGAAGTGTAGGATAATGAGAATACGTTCATTCAGACTATTTCGAGGGAATACTGTAGCGTAGCCCGGGGGACTGCTGCGGGAATATCGTTATGAGTCATTGAGCAGGCTGAGAGGTTTAGCGGCGCATCTCACTCAGTTGATGTAAACCCCCTCCTCTCAGGCGGCCGCAATTGGCCAGATATTTTCAAATAAGAAAAAAAAAGCTATTATTAATAATTCTAGACACTCATAAGCAGTTGCAATGTCAAGCCGGGTTCTGACAGGGCAGATGCGTCGCTAAAACCGGCACAGGTCTTACCGCTCGCAAGCCCATGTACGCAGGTACTGAAAAGAGAATATTTCAATAGAAGTGCACTGCCGAAATGGAACAGAGAACAATCATCCTCATCGGCCCCGAAGGCGCCGGCAAATCCACCATCGGCAAGCTCCTCGCCGCCGCGCTCTCCAAGGAGCTGTACAGCCTCGACCGGCACCGCGACGCCCTGTACGCGCCCTACGGCTACGACGCCGCCGCCGCCGAGGCCATCTACGACTCTCAGGGACTGTGGGCGTTCTACCAGCACTGGGGCGTGTTCGAGTTTCAGGCCGTGCGGCACATCCTCGCCCACGCCGCGCGGCCTGGGGATGAGTTTCACGGGATGGTGCTGGACTTTGGCGCGGGACACTCGGTGTACGAGAAGCCGGAGGAGCTGGCCGAGGTGGCCGCCCGCATGGCGCCGTTTCCGGACGTGCTGCTGGTCCTGCCGTGCGAGGATGAGGACGAGGCGGCGAGGATCATGGAGGAGAGGAGGGGTAAGGAGTTGGGCTTGAACAGGCACTTTTTGGAGCACGAGAGCAACAGGAGGCTGGCCAAGCACGTCGTCTACACAAAGGACAAGACACCGGAGCAAAGTCTCGAAGAGGTGCTGAAAATCCTAAAAGTCACAAAGTAACCCGGCTCATCGGATAAAACGAGGCACTTCATTATCAACAAAGTGTTTTTTAATAAATAGATATAGGTATAGTGTGTTATGTATAAACAATGCATTTGTCAACCACTCCATCCAGTCCCACCGTACCAAATTTGCCATCTATGTACCAAAGAGCGAAAAGAAATTGAAACACAACCTCCAGTCTCTTTTATAAAAAAAAAGTATTTTTGCCATTCTGCTTCTTTTTTCCAGTCTAGACATAACGCACCTCGTCGAAAAGACCCGCGCGAACTTGCATCAAACTCGCCAGCTCCATCAGGAAGCTCTGGAAAATAATGACGTTGGTGAGCACGTGCGACACAGAGACGTTGGCGTTGCTGCCGTCGTCAATGACACTACCCGTCTCAGAATCATCTGGCGCAATCGCCGCGTCTCCGTCGTCATCGTCTCCAAAGTGGCCATCGTCCTCGTCATCTTCATCTTCGTCATCAGAGGTAGATTCCGGCGGAGGGCGGTAGGTCAGGTCTAGCGGGATCGGCTTCACAGACGGTTCTGGCGGCAGGCCGACACGTTTGGCGAGGATGCTCTGATCCATGGCGGCATATTCGGCCGTCTGGCTGGAGCTGATGCCGTCGCGGTCRTCCTGCAGCATAGCGGCGTCGGAGGTGTAATGGCTCAGATGCTCGGCGACGTCGGAGTCTGTGAAGCGATTGTCGGCGCCATGGTCGTGCTCGTCGCCGATGGGAGGGTATGCCCCCTCATGAATGAAGGATCTGGGCTCGTATGCGACACTCATGTTGCTCGAGGTTGTGTGACTGGATAGGCGCGACGACGGCGCAGAATTGGTGATGTGACGAAAAAGGACCAGCTAAAGCTCGGGATGCGAAGAAGCGATGACGTGCGAGGCAACCGGGCCTGGAGAATTCGCGCACAACCGACAAAGAAAAGAAAGGCGCGCAAAGGCGGGTATCGTATAGTACAGAGGCGAAAAGAAGTCGCCTGAATGGACGTGAACTTGGTGTAAGCTCCGTCAAGGTGCAGCAGGTATGTGGATTAGAATCGCGACAAGGAGCGGCCTGAAAATTCTGGTTCAAAGGGATATCCAAGGCAAACACGCAGCGCGAGTGACAAAGGTGAGCGATTAGTCAGAATTGACACGTGATGTGCTTAGTCAGGGGCGTTGAAGATGCGATGTCCTAAAGAGGAAATAGGCAGCAGTGGGCTTTTTCTGGCGTAATGGTTTTTTCTTTCTTTGTCTCTTTTTCACCGCATTTCCCAAAACGAGGAATTTCAATGCCTTTATCAATGTGGCGAGCCAGCTAGGCATCCATCGGCCATGACTGTTTTTTGCCGCCGTATTTCGACCCGTTTAGGCCGGGATAGGTGACTCACTGGTCTTGGTCTCGTGAAAGCAACGCGGCGAATCGGGTGGGGCAAGGCTGTACCCGTCCCCGACGGCCAATAGCAAGCCACCTCGTAACGTAGCCCTGAATCCATACATCTCCAGCTCTCTCGTTGGCTGCGTCCCCAAGGCAGAAATTCGCATCTGCTCTCTCATTCGGTCAAATCGCGTTCCTGTACAAGCAACTGCAGCCTTGCAGCTAGCCGTCTCTCAGCCTTGCCTCTGTTGCGTGGCTGACGCGTGGGACACACGTTTGGGCAGGGAATCCTGCCAGCTCCAGGCATGCGTGGGCCATGGCGTCCAGTATTACCCAACTCTCTGCCTTATTCTTTGTCATGTGAAATAATGAAGGATTCGTTATTGGCCGACTCTGCCTGAATTTCGCACCACTCGGTGCTGGTCACCGTGAATTTTGAGCCAGCACGGCCTGCGCGCAAGAAGAGGCAACCAGCAGAAGCGGCACATCGTAGAGCACAACTGCCTGTGATACTAGACCCCCATGATGTATTCTCGGGATAGCTTCCTAATAGCCCAAGGTCAAGAGGCCAGCCGCTGACATGGCAACGCCACTTTGACAGCGGTTTGGTCACACGCCGCACCAACACACCAACTCGCAAGAGCCCAGGCAGACGTCACGGAGCTTCATGAGGCACGACGATAATTATTACATTTCACGATATGGAACAAATGTGTGATGCTATAAGACTCACATGCGGAGACGGTGACAGTCATAAACCTGCGCTAGGCAGCGATGACCTCTGCCAGTGCTGCCCATAACCTATCATTCTTGAACCTAATCTACCAGCCGAGCGAGATTTTATGCAATCGTTGTGGCCTAACGGGTTCTATTCCGAACCATTAACGCTGCCCGATACAACAGGAAAATGATTAGCTTGGCGCCTTATACAACGTGACACAAATGTCTCTTACCTTCCAGGTCAATCACTGCAGCTTTGGTGTTTTCGTAGCTCCCTGCCCAGCATTTAGAAATGATCGCACCCAACGCACCCAATGATGCGACATCTGGAAATATTCCATTTTTGAAGCGCAGCCTGATTTCGTCATCGGTGCAGGTAACAAATGGCTCGCTGCCTGTCACGAGCTCATACATGACAGAACCAAGCGCGAACAAGTCACCCGTCGCAGAAAGGCGATCCCCAGGATACTCGTGACTTGCGAATACCTTGGCCATAAGCGTTCCCGACCGTAGAGAAGCCCAGGCGAAATCGCCAAGTCGTGCATTCCCTTCCACATCTAGTAGCACGTGGGTGAGAGAAACACTTCCGTGGATGACGCCTGCGTCGTGAATAAATTCAAGCACTCGTGCAATTTGAATCATCCACTGCAACGTACGCGGCGATCCGATGCCTTTGTAGCGGATGTGCGACCGTAAATCGCACATTGCGGCGTATTCTAGGCGAAGCCCGTATCTCTCTACGCCACCGTGGTAGGTAAGCAGCCCTTCATGGCCACCCAGCTCAAGGAGCTTTTCGTAAATTTTTCGTTCTTGCTGAATGCCATATGAAGTTCTGGAATCCACTGGCCATTTGATAACTGTCTGAGTTCTTCTGTCGACCACAATGATGCCACTTGTTCCGCGTGAGAGGGTGTCACGTAGCCCGAAGCTGGTAGGATACTCTGGAAATGCGGCCGTCATGTTTTCGTGGAGTGCTAGTCTACACAAAATACGAAGTGTGATATCTTTACAGGGGGTATATATACGTATGTTCTGTACAGCCTGCGCGACTTTGTGCGACGCACGCCCATCTGCAGCCAGCGCCGTTTTCAGAACAACATGCGTTCAGCAGTTGTAAACAAACAAAAGCCACCAAACATTGTCTATGGATGCGAGGTGTAACTTCGTACCATCCTGCTATGGAAATCTATTTCTTATTTGTTTATATTTTATCAACAATTTCTAGCTGTTTGTAACGCCAAGGAGTAGGAAGCCGACCGTGGTGAAGCCACAGCCAACCATCACGGGAAGCGCCATCCAAATGCCACCCAAATGCAAGCCAAATTTGAATACTTGCGCAGTAAAAGGCGCCATCGCTAATCTGCCAATCGTCTCCACGGTATTGACACAACTAAATAGCAAGACGGAATTCTCACCCACAGCAAGAACAAGAAGATTCTTGATGACTAAATTATATACGGTTCCCAACTCCCAGACGCCGGCACCTACAGCTCAGTTAGTTTCGGATGATGCATATGAATTTGTTGCAAGGACAAGAACGAACCCATGAATAAGATAGCTGCAGTGGGGGAAATAATAATCAAGCCGCCTCCCAGAAGAAATAAGAGGCCGCATACTCTCACAATAGTGAGATCTCGAGTCAATGTCGTCAGTTTTAATCTTGCCGTCATAATGTATGAAGCGCCGGGCAGTAGAACGAGCGATGAGACGAGGGTTACTATCATTCTCATGATAGATACGTATGATAGCTATAGATAAAGATTAGGGTTAGCTTCAAACGCCATGTTCGACAAGCACGGGTGCTTACCTGAGCCCATGTCCACCCAAACTTCCTCCTCATGATCTCTTCGCTGAGATTTGTCTGCCATGCCAAGGTCATCACCACCAGGCAAAGTGCGACTCTAATAACATGAGAATTGCATTTCTCCATAACGTAGGCGAATCCCTCTCTAGTCTCTCGGAAGCTTTTCAAGATTCTCGTCTTCAGCTGCCCTTTGGCGATTGCAATGGGCTCTTCATCCGAGATACAGACATTGTCATCGCTGCCGGAAGTGGCGGATTTCTTTGAAGACTCCGGCTCCACAAAGAAACAAGTAAAGCCTACAGCTATAAATGAAAACAACAAGCTTGTCCATAGAAGTGGCCAGGGGCCATGTAGCGCGAGCAATCTTGAGGCAATCACCGTCGCAATCAGGCGTGGGCCGTACGAGAGCGTAATGAGGATTGAGATCATGGATGCGCTGGTAAAATAGATCAGTAATTAGTTTCGTTTTCAATGGAAAAGGAGAGGAGAAGCTCTTTCAGACTTACCGAGCAGTGTCCGTGGTAAGCCCAGTCAAATTGGCGAACAGCAGGGCAGTCGAAACGCCGATACCTCCACCAATAAAGTACAACAGCGGAGCAATCCATATAAGATGAACTGGGAAGATGCTGGGCCAAAAACCTGAAATTTGGGTTAATGATGTGAAGTTGAAAGAGACAAAAACACCAACAAATTATTCGTGCAAATGTGGCGGCTAGAGCCATCCCGAATTCATTCAGCACGAAGAAAGGTTTCTGTCCATAGCGATCCGCCAGCAAGGCGTAAGGAATCGCACAAATCAGACCTAAATAATTCAGTCAAAGTAATAAAAAAANTGCGACTTTCAGTTATACTAAATACCTGGAACGAGTTGTGCAGTGCTATACCACCCCATGACCACGGCATGCTCAGATTGCACATCGTCCGCCGCGCCACAAAACTTGGCGTCGGTGCGCCCGTACATCTCACGACACAAATTCTCTTCCACAACCTGGTGCAGGGCCTTTGCTGACAAAGTTTGGCCGATCTCCGCTGAGATAATATAGCAGATATAAACTGCAATATTGAGGGCGGTAATCTTTTGTGTGAATGGTGATGCGCTGGCTGCCTCCGCCTCCTCATCCAGAAGGACGGTGGCCTCATCTCCAGGGGGCCAGCCATCATCGTCAGCCAGCAACGGGTCCTGTTCATTAGCTTCTCGTGGCATGGCTGCCAGATGAACAATTGTCGATTTTTTTGGAGATGCGTTGAACGATGAGCTTGATGAATCTTGCACTGTTGGGAAAGCTGCCGCAGATTGTCTCGTTTGTCCAGGCACAACTGCTGATGAATAAGGCTGAGAGGGACTTTTGTCTAGAGGATTGCGCCACAACGCCAACCAGGTATTCACTGTGAAACATAGTGGTGCAGAGTCTAGTGGGGAGTTGGAGGATTTCGGCAATAAAGCAGGCTCGTTCATGCGGGAGCCCAAGCTAAATATCGCCGTGGCGCTCAGTAATAGTTGTCAAATTTACGTACTAGGATTACTTGCATCTCTACCTATCTGCATGTTTTAAACATCACATGAAATACAGATTTTCAATGCATGCATGGCGATATTTTTAAGCAAGCTTCCTTTTTAATGATGTAAATTGATACGGCAGAAATGCAAAACGAAAAAAAAGCAAGACATCATGAGGAAAGTAGACAGTTAACAACGCACAAAGCTTAGCTGGCGCTTACAAGCTGGTTGAAAATGCTGTTTGGCGTCGCGAGAAGTTTGGCCGGGGATCCCTGCTCAACCAGGCGTCCACCATCAAGAACAATAATCTTGTCAAATTTCTCAATGCCAACCAGTGTGTGGGTGGTGCAGAGAACAGTCTTATCGTGTAAGGTGTTGAAAATGGCAGCAAGAGCCTGGCTATGGCTGTCGTCGTCCATCCTGGCAAACGTGTTAACAGAAATCACACAATACACCAGGTAAAATAGATACTTACCCGCTTGTGGGCTCATCCATAATGTAGACAGATGATGTGCGGATGAGCGTGCGAGCTATTGCAATGATCCTCTGCCATCCGTCCGAAAAGTTACACTCATTCCACGGAGAGTCTAGTCGTGACATGATATCTGCAGTTACATGAGAGGCAGTGATATTGACAAGTACCTCTTCAATACGAGCATCAGAAACCGTCTTCAAAGGATCCAAATTCTGTCGCACGGTTGCGCTGGGATTGGCGATGAAGCTCTGGGGATGGCCCACGAAGCGTGACCGAATTGCGTCGGCATCGAGAGACGCCAAATTAATGCCGTCAATTTCTACAGCTCCATCCACCCTCTGAATGAGGCTAAAGAAAGACTGAAGAAGAGACGTTTTGCCACTATATAAGTTAGCATGAAGCTGCGCTCACGTGTTCAGATTCCCTCACCTGCCTGTCCTCCCGAGAATCGCGAGCTTGGTTCCTGGGGGAATATTCAAAGTCAGATCCTTGACAATGATACGAGACCTGTGAAGTAAATTAGATCAGAAATTGAAATCGGAGACGAGACAACAACATACCGATATGCAAAGGAAAGTGTATCAACCTGCATCAGGCCATGCGCGGGCCAAGAAGTGTCTAGATCTGCTTCCAACATGCCGGCACTTTCCTGTGGAGTTCCACGAAGGTAGTCATAAATGCGATCCATGGAAGCCATTGATGATTCGAAATCGGTCCACCACTGCAATAGCAGCATGGCATCCTGTCCGAGCCGAATCACGTTGACTAGCGCAAGACCTCCCCAAGTGACGCTCTTCGATCCACCAAGGCCGACCAGCAAGGCAGCAAGGGCAATAGCAACACATCCGTTGAGAAGATTTAACATCAGGGTGACCCATGTCTGGATTGCGCGGAACAAGTAGCCTATTTTCAATCCGCGCTGGATACGACTAGATATCATGCGAGCCACATGTTCCTCTTGTCCGAATGCTATGATTGTCGTCCTGCCCTTCACAGTTGCGCTTATCATTTCGAGCATTGGCGCTTGCGCAGCGATTTGCAGCGATCGAAGTTGAAATGACGTAGAAAGATAGAATTTTTGGAGGAAAAAAATCAGAGGCAGAAGAATCGGGAGGGAAATTAGCGTGAAAGGTGAGCCGATTCCAATGACAACAATGGAGCCAATAGCAGAAGCGGTCGCTAAATTCGTCAGTTGAATGTGGCACGCAAGGAAGAGTATTGACACACAACTTATCATATTTTCCAAAGCCTGTGGAAGATGTAAATCTACGGCCTCGATATCATTCGTGAACCTATTAGATGTGAGTAACCGACCAATGTTGAGAGTGAATGTGTCTGGCGCATACCGATTGACCGTCTCGGACTTGTGCAGCTCAATGCTGGAAGCAGGCGTCCTAGAAAGAAACTTAATGTTAGACAGTGGAAAAGAGGAAACAAGGCAATACTGCATACTTCATAAGCGTGGACATCATATCTTTATGGAGATTGATGCTGCTATCTGGAATAGCTTTCATGAAGAATATCCTGGTCGGTAATAATTAGCCACACTGCTTGATGGGTATGATGACCGGCACGTACCAAATATAAACAAATGTTACCAATACGCCTGAAACGGAAAATGCAGCATAAATCCCTACGTAATATCCATTGTTGACGTCGATACCCAGCTTTGTAAATTGGCTCGCCCAGTGCGAGAGCCAAAATGCTGGGTTACGTGTTAGTATTTCAGTGTCTGAATGTCGGAGGCGACTGCGACTTACAACTGGTTCTGTCAATCGCAACTCCAGCCAGCAGGAAGCCTAAAATTAATGCGATTGTAACGGGGGAACCAAATGACCGGAAATATATGCGATGCGCCTCCAGGCTCTTTTTTGATGTGGTCACGATGGAATCAGCGCCCTCCGCAGTCACGGTCGTCGTATCTGGTGGCGGGCTGCCTTCACTTGTTGGTGGGCTCTCTGGAGTCGGGTCAGATGCTCCCGCACTAGACCCTTCAGCAATGTCATCACCTTCACTGCCATCTTCTGCAGCCTGATACTTGTGGGCGCTTTTTTCGACCTCATTAAGGTGGCCAGACTCCAACACGTAGAATTCCGTACTGTCAAATGTTGACATGACAATAGGAGCTTGCAATCCATGTTAGTAAACTGTACAGGCGCAAGTGGCGCATATACGTACTCTCTGTGAGGCAAAGTATAGCCGCCGCGGACCGCTCGGGAAGGAAGCCACGCGTGCCAAACAAATTCGTCGCGACCTCATTTCTGGTCCTTGGATCTAAACCGTTAAATATGTCGTCGAGTAGGAACAAGTCTCCAGAATCATAGAGTGTTCTAGCCAATGCCACACGTCGGCGCTGTCCGCCACTGAGAGGAGATCCAATCATGCTCAAACTTGTGTCATCGCCATCATCAAGAGCCCCGAAATCGCGGTTCAGACAGCAACATGCGACGACTCTTGAATACAAAACTTCGTCGAAGCTTTTCCCGAAGAGAATGTTTTCTTTTATCGAAGCCTCAGGAATGAACCATAGCTCCTGATTACAGAACGAGATCCGTTTTGCACCAATTTGAATGCTGCCCGCGGACACCTGAGTTTCACCCAATACGGCCCTCAAAAGACTCGACTTGCCAGAGCCTGCAGTACCAGCCACGATTGCCAAGCGACTTGCTGCTAGGTCGAGATTGGCATGCTCAATAAAAGAAGAGTTGCTATTCCAACCTGATGTTAGAGCCTCGATCTTCAAAGAAGAGTTTCCAGGCCTCGGGGGCAAAGAATCCATTTGAACGGCGGAATGTGCTCGATCAGTTGACACAGACTTCTCAATATTCAGAGGCGGCCCCTGGAGGCTCTCCTCACTAGCTTCAAGATATGTGAAGACGCGTTTCCAACTGACCCAGGAGCCTATGAGCGCCGGTAACATTTGGATGATAGATAACAGTGGAGTGAGCATTATCTGCATGGTGGAAAGAGAGGTGAACAAAACTGAGTAATCAAGATTGCGCTGCGGGAGAAGCGAATAACCACCAAATGCTGTCAGGGTCGCTAGGCTTGAGAGAAAAACAGCTGCGAGAGTCAGCAACTGGCCTCGATGCGATAGCAGAAGTAAACATACCGGCAACAATGACTACGGTGAGGATGCGGCGGAACGCGGTCGCGGCTCCAATTTCCTGCTTTCTTTCATTCATGGCTTGAATTTTCATGATATGATGCATGTTTGAGAATCTCATGTTGCGGATTTCAGAAATGAGATGCTTCACTGTGGCTATGCGACGCTCTGTTGCCTCGAGCAAGCTGCGTTCACTGCGCGAGACCGGCCCAGCCATCAGCATAGGTACCAGGGTGCAAGCAACGGAGGCAAACAGAGGTCCAAGAAATGCGAGGTTGATGAGTTTAAACAACATATAAGAGCCTATGGACACGACAAAGATGTTCGGAATGATCATCCCCATCATGCCAATAGCACCAGACACGGCAGCTGCGTCTTGCGTCACATGCACGAGAATTTTGCCCTCAGCGGAGTTCCAACCACCTACTGGGGGTTTAGATCCAAAGGAACGAAGTGAAACTTTGTGAATAAGGAAGGATCTCATGCGCATGGACATCTGGCCGAAAGCTAGATTGCCATGTGCCGCCAGCAGGGTGACAGCAAGCTGACTGCGAGTGATTAGCACAGCTCGTGGGATCAAAACATGAAGACGTACTCGAAGACCATGGCAACTATCAGCCAGCTGGCTGAAGCATTGCTCTTCTCGCTCTGTAAGTAGGAAACGATGCCTTGTACAATGAACGGCTGGGCTAGAACCGCCCCTGCGTACAAGACTTGAAGACAGACGCCGAAAAGAAATTGTAGGCCAAGTTCGGAGAAAAACTTCTTGTCTTCGGCGTTGGTTTTCCAATCACCAGGCAAGTTATAAATAGCCGCCGAGCGAATGGTGGTGGACTCTACATCGGCGACGACAATATTGTTTTTGTTGCCGTACGCCAGGAGTGGCCAGAGCCAGCCAAAAAACAGCATGGATAGAATACCACTAGTTTCTTCGCTGACATGAGCCGGCCCGGCGATTTTTCTACTGTGCTCCAGCTTTTTGCACGCGGCCAGCTCCGCGTATATCACACTACCCGCCGCCGCTACCATTATTGCCGTTTGCAACGAGAAGAGCGCGGTGCCAGTAGAATCGCCAAATTGGCTGACGATGGTCCACAGAGTACGGACACGGAAGCCGTCCGCCAGGCAAGTGATCAGTAAATATAAATCTGTGACGGTTCTGAATTTTGTATGGAAGAGAATGGCGGCGACCGAGATGAATAACGCAGCGAGTAGTCGGAGTGTGTAAGCGGCTAAGCTCGAAGGAGATAGCAACTCAGAGTCAGCGTTGAGATGGCAGTACAGCCCCAGAGAGGTAGCATGGAGTAAGAAGATGAACAATAGTACAGACTGGTTAGACATTAGTGACTCTCTATGTCAAGGGGATTTGGGGGTGTACCTTCTGGCCAACTGCTGTTGCAGCGGTGGAACTATTTGCTGAGGTTCGCTGCCACGGCCTCTTGGTACTGGCCATGAAAAGCAGGATGAACAGCGTAATACCTGCTGGCAAAATTGCAAATACGACATTGCCAAAATCTACAGACAAGTCTGACTGACCGCCCCTCACCGGTTCAAAAACTTGAATTGCCATGGCTCGAGTCAATGTTGTTTGCAACAGCCTGTTGGCGCTAGGTTTGGTGTGATAGGGCGGAAACTCCTTGTAAGAAATGCAGAGGTAACACTGGTTCGGTATGGTCTCAATTGTAGAGTAAACGAGGCAGGCCGAGCTTGGAGAGCTATTTATCTCACAGCCCTTCGAAAGACAATTACGTGTACCAAGCAACGATGGCGGCTACCAGTTATTACCAACATAAGGCTGAAGAGAGCGGGGTAGATGGATTAATTCGGGCACTTTTGTCGAGGTAAGATTCGCTAGTCTGGCTTGGCGAACGTCAACACCTTTGAGGCTTGAAGCATGCTGTATGGCACGAGAAGAAATTTGTTTTAGGAGAGTCCCTAACCCCGTTGCCGACACTCTCGATCGCCATGACCAAGTCCATTCTGCTGCATATCGCTGTTTCTCGCGGCCTAACAGATCTTTCGCAGAATGGTATATTTGCTACCACGGCGGCCAAGTCTGATAGTCTAATGCCTTTCTTGACTGACTCATTCTACTTTTTTTCTGTGATTACCGCCGATTGCGGCGAGTTTAGGTAGTTCTCTCATAATATTTCGATTTTGATTATATGTGCGTTGATCGTTTGCGTTGCGAACCAGGCTCGGCTAGAGTGGATAGGGATGTGTCTACCCCAAGAGGCTCGCACCCCATGTGGCGTCGAAACTGAGGACTAATAAAAGCACAACCACCCCTTTCTGCTTCATTCAGATAATTTCATTTACGAATCTAAAGATATCAGAAAGCCAAAACATGGAACCCTTGCTCAAAGATTACAACGCGTTCATCACCGGTGCAGGCTCTGGTTAGTGACATGATTAGCAAACCTGACGATAGCTTTTACTGATTGAGGTGCCTGCTGGCAGGTATCGGTAAATGTACAGCCATAAGTTTTGCTCGCCACGGAGCGGCAGGCCTTGCCATCGCCGACATCAATGAGGAAGCCCTCAACGAAGTCGTGGCCAGCATTGGCAAGGAATTCCCGCGACTTAAGATCCTCCCCCTTCTCATAGACGTGACCGACGCCAGCCAGGTGAAGAGCGGCATTGCGCGGACGGTAAAGGAATTTGGCCGCCTTGATGTCGCAGTCAACAACGCGGGCGTATTAGGCAAAAACCAGCTGACGCACACGCTACCCGAGGAAGAATGGCGAAGGGTCTTGGATGTGAACATCAATTCAGTATTCTACTGCCACAAAGAAGAATTACGCATCATGAAGAAGCAAGAGTACGTATTCTGCAGGAAGGCAGCGAGAAATATCACTGATAATCGTGATAGGGATCTTGGTCCACGAAGGGGACGCGGCACCATCATCAACACAGCGTCGATAGCCGGCCTACGCGGCGTGATGATTCCGCTATATCAAAGTGCATATGTGACGACTAAACACGGTAGGTGTTTTGCTTCCTTGACTTTTCTTTGAAGATAACGTCGATAAACTTGGAGAGAAGCTGACCACTGCTACGTTAGCTGTTGTTGGACTGACCAGGGCCGATGCAATTTCTTACAGCCCCTATAATATTCGCATCAATGCAATCTGCCCTGGCTACGTTGAGACGCCTATGGTAGTTACCGATACCCCTGGCATCGAGCAGGGCCTCAAATTGTTAACCGATAACGTTCCCTTAAACCGACTGGTCCTACCTGAAGAAATTGCTGATGGTATTGTGTTTCTGGCCAGTCAAATGAGCAGCGCAATGCAAGGATCAACATTGACAGCAGATCTCGGCCTGACTAGCAATTCAGGCGCCGGTCTTATTAGCAAAATTTAGTACGAAAAGGATACACCTGCAATTAAGCGCGAGCCTAGTACAATGAAAAGCTACGAAGAAAATATGCTTCTCTTGATAGTTCAGTGGCGACGATGGGCTAGACTGGCGCGTTGCCAAGACCTGTAAATAGGGCCCATCAGCACTAAAACGTACCCAGCATATGACGCTACAGCCGCTATAGAACACAACGGCTCTGGTTGGCTCAATCAACCGCGACAACGAAAAAGTTGACTCTGACAATAACTCCCCGACAACGGGCATGAAAATGCCACAATGCCACTACATAGACGGAACTCCCGAAGCCAATCCAGGCGACGCCGTGCGCATGCAAAATCAAGAGGCGGATGCATGAGATGTAAGAGTCTACGAAAAAAGGTCAACGCTAGCCCTCCCTGCGTTCGTGGGCACATACTGACGAGCGCGACCAGTGCGACGAGTCACGGCCAACCTGTTCTCGCTGCCAGAAGCAACAAACTGATTGCATATATATGTCCGTCTCGTCCATCTTGAATGCAGAGGATGACGGGACAGCGACAGACGGCGCCTACCTGGGCAGTATGAGAGATAACGCCGCGCCAGCGTATGCAGGTGATTATGTAGAATCAGCGAGCGACCAACTTGAGGTGCCAGGAACAGAAGGAGCCAATCACTGGAGAAGTCCTGCGCAGATTGATACGCCAGCAGTAGCCAGTGATAATGGCGCCATCTCTTCTTCACTACTGAGCTCTCGTGAGCTAGAACTGTTCAGTCACTACATCACACACACTAGTCATGTCATCCCTTCGGACCAAGCAGACTTGTTTGCTCTTCACATTGGTGTACCAAACTTGGCTTTGACAATGCCGGCTGTCATGGGATCTGTCGTTGCATTATCTGCCGCGTGCAGGTGTTACGACATTCTCAAGACGGCAACCCCGCTCGATCACGTCCAAGAGATGCGCGAACTACTCGCTTTGGCAGATCGACATCACCAAAGATCTCTTGGTCAGCTACAAGAGGAGATCAGCAAAAGCAACTTCAACGCAGTCCTCGCCAATGCCGCGCTCATGGTACTGTACGCCCTGTCTGGTCACTGGGTCCGGGTCTTGCTTGCTACAAAGGCAAAACGAGCTGGAAGATCCATACCAAGTGATGTTCTCCCAGCACAATCGCAGTGGATTACATCAATACGCGCCGCGTATGTAGCCCATGTCGGACTGCAAGAGCACGGGATGACCCCTGGGCCGCAAACACCATCAGACGATTCAACTTTGACCGAGGCGGGGGAGACACTTTTATTAGAAGGGACAGCAAGCAAACATGGAAACGGTCGACATCTACCAGAAGATGGACCTTCCGATGAGACAAGACGATTGGTTCTCCCCATTGTCTCTGCGACCTACCAACCTGCCCTGGAGAAGCTCCGGCAGAGATGTGAGCTCGCTCAGCAAATTTCGGCGGGAACAGATAGCATCCGTATGGACGCATGTCTATCTTCTCTAGAACTACTTGAAAATCTGTACCGGAAGGTTCTGGGAAATGAGGAACTCAACCGAGAAACATCGTCACAAAGTAGAGGTACTTTGAATCATGGCTACCCCTGGCTGGCCAGGTATATCGCTCGCGTTACGTCTGCTGTACCCTCGAAAATGTCTCGCCGAACTACCACTTCTTTTCTCAATCGTGTGCCGATCGAATACCTTCAGCTAGTTCAATCAGCGCTCGATTGCATGCCGACAGAGGCAGAACTCTCGGGCTCAAATGGCAATGTGCCGGACATTGCATTGACAGCGGCCCATAAGCCTGCGATGGACATATTTGCGCACTGGCTGATCCTTGTAATGCTACTTGATGGCGTATGGTGGATTGGGGACATTGGGAGCTGGGAATTGGCCAGGATATTGCGTTTTACAGAGTCTCGCGGCTGGCTCGCTGAGCTCTCTTCTGACGGTTCATGGTGGCCACAGACAATGCACGCGCTGAAGGCTACGCTTGCTGGTACCAAATGACTTGATGGCAGGGACAATAGTTTTCAAGAACCTGAATATACATAATCTACCAGAAAACCTGCGTGTAACAGTGCACATCACGCGAATCACCAAGCCTGGAGCGGTTAGCCCAATAATTCAGTGATAAAGTCGTGCTGTGATATATGATTGTCCCTTGCAAAATAAAGTAGATGCTGAACGTGATGAATAATATGTTTTGTTATAACCTGTGCTGCCGCCTACTAATACATGGATACCATATTTGCAAGGTAACATGGATTCGATCAACATCGTAGACTGACCAGTCATCCAAATAAGCCACCCACTTTGTGCGTCTCAGTCGGGGAGTCCTTCCAATAGGTGATTGTTCGCGTATTCATGAAAGCTTTCAGTCCTAGCGGCCCCAAGGCGCAGCCAATACCACTCTGCTTTTGGGCACCAAACAGGGCGACTGGATCCATTTTCAAACCACTGTTAATCCATACATTGCCAGTGGCGAGGCTGCTTGCAAGACGCCAAGCGCGCTGCCTGTCCCGACAAAAGATTGTACCACCAAGACCAGAGATTGTATCGTTCGCTCGTGCGATGACTTCAAATTCCTCACGCCAACTCAGAACAGGTACTATGGGCCCGAAGGGTTCTTCCTGTACGATCCGCGCATCGTCCGGGGGATTGACGATGATGGCGGGCTTGATGAAATAACCCGGCTGCGAGTCCTGCCAGGAGTCTTCACAGGATCCTGTCGCGAACTGATAACCGTTGGCTTCACAGTCCCTGTATAAAGCTTTAACTTTGTCGTACTGCATTTTGTTTTGAATGGGGCTGCACGATCCCTCGCCTGGCTGATACTTTGCAACGATGGCTTTGAAGTGCTGCATAAATTCTTCGAAAACGGATTCATGGACGTAGATTCGCTTAGTGGCAATGCAAATTTGTCCAGAATGGGCAAATGTGCTTCGCGCGACCATAGCTGCTGCTTCAGCGACGTCAAAATCTGCTGTCACAATTGCTGCGTCGTTTCCACCACTGGTACCATTAGCCCTGCACTTATTGTAGGTGGAAAGCAACTTACAGTTCCAAGTTGACTCTTTTGAGAGTTTCGGCTGCTGATGCACCGACCTTTTTGCCCGTGGCAATTGACCCAGTGAAAGATATTTTATCAATACCTGGGTGTCTGGTCATCCAAGGCCCGAGCTCGTCGCCGCCTCCGATTATCTGCAGCACACCTTTAGGCAGGACACGCGATGCAATCTCGCCAATTTTTAGTGCAGTATAAGGTGTGAAAGGGCTATGAAATATCAGCATCCATTCGAAAAGATATTTCAAGTAGAAGAGCTCATGTTTCCGACTTACGAGGGCTTGAGGATAATTGTGCAGCCCACCACAAGCGCCGGTGCAATTTTGAGAATTGACAGCTGGAAAGGGAAGTTCCACGGCACGATACCTCCGACAACACCCACTGGTGCATATTCAATGACGACTTTTACCTCGTCATCTTCTTTTTGTACTTCATCCGGAACACTCCACGCCACTTTATTTCAAGTTCTGTCAGCTTCTGGCAATGAAAGTAAGACGGGGGCGACGTACAATGTCGCCGAAAGGTTGCAATGCCTGTAGTAATCTCGCCCTTGGCGAACTCAAACTACCAAAGTCTCAGCATGTTATTCTCGAAAAAGAAAATCTGTGCAGCTCACTGGCTTGCCGGTCTCCTTGTGAAGGAGCAAGGTCAAGTCGCTGGCATGAGTCTCCAGTGCATCTACCACAGAATGGAGTAACTCGATCCTTTGACTATAAGGCTTCACCGACCATTCTGAGAATGCAGATTTAGAAGCTTGAACCGCTTCTTCGAGATCATGTTGCGTAGCGACTGGAACAGGCCACAGCTTGTTGCCTGTCGTTGGATCGATGCCATGCTGGAATTCAGCAGCAGAACGCCTCTCATTGGCGATGATCTGTCTTTTTAGCGGGCTTCTGGTGGATAAGGGTGCTAACTCACGTTGAAAAAAGTTTCGAAATTCATAGAGCTAGACATTTTGATTGACGATTTTATTTTTCTTTCGAATGGCCTGGCTGTCCTGTTGGGTTGATCATCTCTACGATACTTATATGCCGAAGCACATGTAAATCTGCCTCAGATTTCAAATGGCAACATTTCAAATTGTAAATATCAAATAATGAAGTCAAGTACGATAAAAACTTATATTTGGAATTGTCTGCTCGTCACTTATTTGTATGAAGCAGAATACGCTTAGCTTACAGACTGGAAATCTATGGCGGAGCTGCCAGAAATGAAATACGACTGCTGACGAGAAATACGCCATCAGCCACTGTCAGACGATAACCATACACGAAGGGCCCAGTTCGACTCATCACTATACTGCGCAACATTGATAATTATAGTATATGAAAAAAATGTCAAAGTTTTGCGTGCAATGCGAATCGTAATTATTATACATTTAGTCATTGATCGTGTTGCGTCGCGAGTGCTAGCGAGCTCCGGCTGTCAATGTGGGACGACTGCGGATAAAAGAACACCACCGATTTCCGTAGCTCCGTAGCTTTTTGTACGATAAACTAAATATATAATAAATATTAAAATGATTAGACATATAAGGAATATGAGATTAAGTAGATATATATATTGCGAAAATAACCTAAATTTTTTTTTCAAACTATGGAAGGAGCAGCAAGAATTTTGTTCTTATTCAGCAGGCTAGCCCTAGCCACCAACAGAGGCAGAGAAAATTATAAAATATTTGAAAATTGTAAATAATATTTAGAAATCGATAGTACTGCAGAGTTTACACAGTTTCATTCAGCCTCGTCACCATAAATTGGTCTAGCGAATGCAAGCTCTGATCAAGGTCTGCATGTAACATGGATTTTCCGGCAGTCATTGGGTAGCGTTCCGGCGCAGGCTGTCGGAGATAACCGAGCGACCGAGTCCTGTGAGCAGAGCGAAACACCTAAATAAATTGTATGAGCCAGAGCTCTCAGATATTATCGAGCGGCGTGTACATACCCTGAGTCTTTTCACAATTTTGTCGAACCCTTCCAAAATCTCAGTTGCGTCATCTTCAGCGCTGAGCTCAGACAATCTCCCACGAACCGAATGTTTCCGAAGCATGGTACAGAACTCGCGCTGGCGCATTGGCACATTCTGTTCTAAATTCTCGGCGGAGAGATATGAGTCCATCCCCAAGAATGCATCAAGCGCCTGAAAAAGCAAGATTTGATTACCGCTTAGGCCGTCAAATTTTACGAACTCGCCAGTTTCTTTGTCCTTGTATCCTGTACCCCAGGCTAAAAAGCCCTGGACATGGGACAGCCAGGCGGATCGAGGAATCTTTTGGTCGTGCATGCGGTCGTAATAAATGCTCAGCAGAGGTCGCAGCTGAATTTGGATCCGCGCAAGGTGTTCAAGGCAAGCACGCTTGTTTCCGTCAGAAAACGCTATTACCACGCGGACCATATCACGATAAATTGGGAGTGCCTGGTAGTGCATTAGTTCGCAGTGTAATGAGCCAGATGTTTGGAGTCCAATACTTACAGACTCTTCAATGTCGCGAAAAATGCGTGCAAAGTCTTCTTCCGCAGAAATGATATGGCTCGATAAGCCACAATTCGCTTTGAAGATGTGCCGACCTTCGGTGTCGAAGTTGAGAACAAGGCCACTCATAACGTTGCTGCTTTGCGAGGTGCACCCAAAGTATCGCTGCAAGTAGGTCCATGGCTCGATCAGCTCTGTGGGCAAATCTACAATCTTTTCCGCCTGAGCAACTTTGACAACTGGCACAATACCCCATCTATGCTGCCATGTTAGAAGTCTGAGACAAGAGCTTTTCCCTCTTCATCTTGTAGCACTCACCGGTATGCATGTCGACACCAAGCAATGCAGCAGTAAAACGCGTTGTGGATTTCGCCAGACATTATGTTCTTCTCATTCTCTGCCTGCTTGAGCAAGCGCAATACCGCTTCCAAATCAACGTGCTGCTGCAAGAGATTTACGAAACGGCAGCGAAATTTGTCGATAACGATGCGGTTTGTGTCGTCATCCAACGAAGCAGGCGACGACGGCAACAGCTTCGCTAACTCGAGGTAAATGAGTTTGTACCCCTGTAAAGCAGTCGGCCAAGTATCATGATTGTGGTTGGACCGTGGAGGCCAGCTTGATGCACCGTCGTGACGGATCATTTCGGATAGTGAAGTAGCTGCTTCGTGTAAGTCACCCAGGCTGTAGACATCATCTATAACCTGCGACGGCATGGTTTGTGCAGGGGAAAGGGCTCCAGATTTCCAGAGGTAGAGACATTTCGTGATTTCCTCAAGATGACGAAGAATCCAAAAAATAACACCGAAAATGATATAAAATGGTAAAGAAGAGTCGTTGAACATTTTGCAAATTTTATGAAATTGAATAGACAGCTATTTCGCCATTAAGTCACAGCTTCTGTCGCTTTTATATATTACAACTAATGACTACGATTGGGAACTGAACGGGGAGTATTTTGTCTAATTCAAATACCATGAATTAATTTGATATCTTTGACTCTTTACAAATATCAGGCCTATCCTCATGTCGTGAGTTCTCATAAACATAGTAAGCACGAATGTCCAGGTTCATCACTGCGCCGCCTGTGGCGTATACGCTGGCCAAATACGCCAGGCGTATTTGACTGCCTGTTTAGGTAACGACGAATACGCCCCCAACTCCCAGTCTACTAGCGTAGCCTAAGGACGGGCATAGATCCGCTGCCCACCATACGGACGGCGCAGCCAGCGATAGGTGGATAGAATTAATAAGTTTGGTACGCTAGACAGAAGGCTATCTTAGCTACCAACTACCGATTTTCTTGGCAGCTGCCAACCTCGCGCTCCGAGTCCGTGGGGTCGGCGTATTGGATACAGAACCACCTGACGGGCGCGCGCCCACACTTTAATGCCAGAGTTTTTGTCTTAAATGCGCCCCTTGATTATTCACTCATTGGCATGATAAATATCTCGCTGCCTCTTTGATAGTTTTTGTTCTTGTTCGGGAGCTCAGTCTCATTACACGCCGCGTCCTGCTGCATCTCAGCCATGTTTTCTGCTGACAAGCCGCTGGATGTTGTCATAGTCGGCGCTGGCATAGGCGGGCTGACAGCGGCAATTGCATGCCGCCGTGCAGCTCTGCCTATGAATGTCACAGTCTTGGAGCGATGCCCCGAAATATTGACAGTCGGTGCAGGTATTCATATCCCGCCGAATGCATGTCGAATCTTGACAGAATTTGGACTTCTGGAGAAGCTCAAGGAAGCTGGAGGATACGAAGTGGGTAACTTCAACCTGGTCCGGTACGCCGACGGTCGAGTGCTCGCGTCCAAGCCGCTGCGCGGCCGAGTACAAAGATTATACAATGCAGAGTGGATGTAAGTCAAGATAGATCTCCAGGGCAGGCGAAAGCAATCACAACGTAATGTAATTTTACTAACAACGCATAGTGCCATACATCGGGGCGATTATCAAAGTGTTTTGCTAGAAGAAGCCACAGCCTCTGGCGCAAACATATTAACACACGCAGAAGCCATCGATCTCGAATCACACTCAGATGCGCAGACATCTGTGCATCTCAAAGACGGGCGCAGATTATTTGCAGACGTCGTCATTGGCGCGGATGGTAAGTAGGCTAACCTTGGCCTGAAAGCGTCCTGACTAATTATCATCGCAGGGTTATGGTCGCATACGAGAGATATAATATATGGAAAATCTGTGATTCCAGAGGAAACAGGTGATCTCGCATACCGAGCAACGTTCACTCGCAGTCAGCTTCAAAGCTTAGGCGATGAGGCTGTAAATCGCCTGTTGGATAACGATGATATCCAAGTTTGGCTTGGCCCAAACAGGCACGCGGTTTTTTATCCCTTGCGGGAGCGTCAAGAATTTAATCTTGTCCTTCTGTAAGTTATTCTGCCCATTATGGGGAACAAAACTCTGGTTCAGATACAGGGCCTAACTCGACGATCAGGGTCGCGGATGATCTTCCAACAGGCGTGCGCACAGCAAAAGGTACTGCCGAAGAGATGACATCCAAATTCGAAAATTGGGACCCATGGTACGTATTCCAGCCATGAATTTTGAATATTGCGTAAAATTAACAGGATTACTATCTATCTAGCTTGACAAAGATTATGTCATGCTCGGCAGCGGAGCCGCTCAAGTGGAAGCTCCTTCATTTGACCCAACTCGAACGATGGACTACGGTAAGTGCTGTTTGCTGGTTATCTCGAGAAGCAATTTGTTAATCATAAATAGGATAACACAGCGCTGCTGGGCGACGCATGCCACCCATCTTTACCCTACCTTGGTCAAGGAGCGGCTATCGCTGTAGAGGACGGCGCAGCGCTTGGCATTTTACTAAACAAGTATAACGCGACGAAGAACGCAGAAAGTCAATCCGAGCAAAATCAACAAATTGCGAGGTTACTGCAGCTGTACCAAGATTTGAGAAAAGGTCGAGCTGAGATTCTGGTCGCCGGCGCAACCGATACCCGCTACTACTATCACCTACCCGACGGGCCTGCACAAGAAAGCAGAGATAAAGCGCTATCTGACCTGGCGAGCATGAACTGGGATGGATCATGCGAATTCGATTGGGGTGATTCGGAATTTCAGAGAAATCTTCTTTCTTTCGATATTTTCAGCCATGTGGCTCAGGGCGTACAAAGCTGGGACGAGAAGATCGTTTCAAGGCAGCAAACGCCTGCATCTACGGAGTACGTGGCAACCTCTGCGCTCCTAGTTCACAGCTAAGATTTCTCGACAGGAGTAATTAATGATTAATGATGATAAATGCAAATGCAAACGAATTAGAGAGAATAGATACCGAATTAGAGTATCCGCCAAGTTTGCACAGCAGGCAACTGCCGCTTGGGTGGTTGTCGGGGGTCAACTATAGACCAATAAATTCCGTTGAGCTACCTGATTTCTCTGACCCTTGTCTACATACTACCCTCCAAAAATAGAAGAAACCTACCGAGCGCTTCTTCTCGGTTCAAGGCCTTTGCACACAGTTTTCGCTGTTGGGCGTGATGGAACACATCACGGATGGTATCGCACTGTGCCTTGCATTCAGTGCACTGAAAAGTGTGGCCGCCCCAGGGCTGCGTGACCGCATAGTTTGTTGACCAGGGACACTTGAGCGCTATTTCTGTCATTTCCTCCTCATCCATTTCGCATGGGCATGCTCCGCTGGAGAGGTGTGTGAGCATCGATGCAACCGAAGCATATGTTCTGTAGCAGCCAAAGCATTCCAATTCAGGCGTGATTGCTTCTGCACGAGCCTGCATCGGGGTCAGTAATCTCCCGATTGCAATTTCACGTCAAAATACCTTGGTGGCGGCAGTGGCGGCAGATGTGACAAGTTTTTTGACGCAGGAGCTGCATTTTTTGTTCACATCCTCATTTAAGCTCAGACTACAGGCAGAGCAGCAGTTGTGCTGCAAAACTCTGCGCTCGAGAAGGCCAGCTGCCTCGCTGAAGCTGCTCGGGTACTCGCAGGAGTCGCATCGGAAGTGTGAAGGGCTATCCGCGATATGCTGTGAAAGAGATTCTCGTGACATGAACGAGGAGGCGCATTGAAAACATTTGAATGCAGGCGTGTGGTTTTCAGAATCGCGTATGTGTTGTTTCAATGCACTGCTGGACCGAAAATGACGATTGCAGGTAGAACAGGACGCCATTATCGCACAATGAGACGCTGGAGGTTGCGTTTTTTTAACTTGAAGAAGCGAAAAACGGTTAATTGCCGTGTATGTAGGGCACTTGTTAGTCGCTTTCAGTGATTATTCACCTTTTACATTCGTTTGCATACAGCAAACACTTGCAGTGGCTGTGTTAGCGCGCGCTACCTCAAGTAATTATCGACTTATTTCCATTTAAATTAAAATAATCATAGTTTTCGTTGAATTTTGCCTCCTAAGGTCCAGCCTACTCTTGTAGGCGAAACAGAACAGGCCGTTATGAGATCGCTGGGTGCTCCATCAATAGCTAGTGTTCACTGCGTCAGATCTGCGACTAGGTGAATGCAGTGCCAAAAGGTTTATGATTCCGCAGAATAAAGCAATCGAATCAAGTGGGGCATTTTCTTTTTGATTGCGTATCCGCGGCGCTAAATCAAAGAGGCAGTGAATGACTTGACCCGTCAATGGTAGTTACCCTCAGATCTGCAGCTGCACTGCTCTCGTCCCTCACCTACCTCATAACCCGCTGCTTCCTCCAAAAACAAACATGTTTCGAGCACAATATTGGTGAGTTCAATTAATTCTGCTTCAAAATACAAGGGTGTGATCTAATATCAAGCTTCAGAATACAGAATCGAACCATTTTGCTCATCACTTGCCAGGATGTCGGCGCCAGCGCAAAGTCAGCCGTCTTCGCTGTTAACTTCGCCGGCTCGCCTTCGCAAAATCGACCTGCTTCGCGACAAGAACATTGGTACATATTTACCACTTCCCCAACTCGTTGCAGTCGGCGACCAGAGCTCTGGAAAGTCTTCTTTGCTCGAGAGCCTGACCGGCCTTCCCTTCCCGCGCGGCCAGGAGCTCTGCACTCGATACGCAACTCAAATAACCCACCGTCGCGAACCCGAATCCTATATCCACATCAGCATCACCCCTGGGCCGGGAGCTTCCCCGAACGAAAAAGCGACCCTGGAAAAATACCACAAGTCGGTCTCCTCGACCCACGAGCTTCAGGACCGGCTTCCCGCGATTTTGGCAGAGGTCAACGAGCTGATGGATATTCGGACATCCGAGAATCTTACGGGCACCAAAACCTTCACCGAAGATGTCTTGAAGATCGAGAAATGTGGCCCCGACGAGGACTATCTCACGGTGATTGATGTTCCCGGCATATTCCGCATCACTACCGACAACGTCACGACTGAAGCAGACAAAATAATGGTGCGCAATATGGTTCAAAAATACATTTGTAATAGCCATACCATCATCTTGGCTGTCCTTCCTTGCAATGTGGACATTGTCACACAGGAGATCTTGGCTTTGGCTGAACAATTTGATCCGACTGGCCAGCGCACTCTTGGCATTCTAACAAAGCCAGACCTGGTCCGCGAACGAAGCGCACAGAAAGTCATTTGCAACTTGGTCAGAGGCGAGAAAAAGCCTCTGCAGCTTGGATATCATGTTGTCCGTAGCCGGGGTGGTGATGATTATGGAAACACCTTCGGCGATCGCGACAGGGACGTTATGTTCAAAGACAGCCCATGGAACACTCTGCCCTCGGACCGGCTCGGCGTCGTCGCTCTCCGTCAGCGTCTCCAGTATCTTCTTGGTGAGCTTACAGACAGAGCATACCCAAAACTTCGCTCCGAAACCCGACAGATTCTCCATCAGGCGCAAGAAGATCTATCCAAACTAGGTCAATCTAGACAGACCGCACGAGAGCAGCAGCAATTCTTGGTGTCGGTGGCCAGCGACTTTCAACATCTTGTCCGGGCAGCGTTAAATGCGAATTACTCTTCTTGCTCTCTTTTTGACGATGAGAAGTTTCGTCTTATAACCAATGTCATGAACGCGGCTGATGAATTCAAATCAGATTTCGTCAAGAACGGTCATACGTACGAGTTCACTCAGCGTGGCGAGAAAGCTGACAATACAACCCAAAAGTCTATCGCTTACAAGGAGTCTCAACTGGATTCATTTCCTGAACTTGGCAATACTCTTGTCAACGAACTGCGTACAGAACCCCCAATCGAAGGAGTCCTGGACTGGATCCAACGTACGCACCATCGCTCCCGGGGGAATGAGTTGGTCTCATATAATTCCACTTTATTTTCTACGGCTCTGAGAGAGCAGACATCCAAATGGATGCCACGAGTGGAATACTTTGTCAGCCGAGTTATTCACATGATTCATCAATTTCTCATCGATTCTCTTGAGGCCACTTGTCCGGATAGGAAGGTTCGTGAGGAGCTTTTGTCGCAGATTCTGGATGCTACTTTGGCGAAATACGAAAGTGGCCTTCGGAAGGCTCGTTACTTGGTCGAAATGGAAAGAGAGGGAGATCCCTACACTTTCAATGACACTTTCGGAGTAAGCTTGCCGAATTACAAAGTTCGCGAATGGAGAGCAAACTCAGTGGCAACGTCTGGGCGGCTGGAAATGGCGAGGTGCAGTCGAAGTCAAAGGTCATTTATTACTCTGACGTTCAGTCTACGTTGAGGGACAAAGATTCTGGGAAACATATGATCGAAGAAGTTCACGACTTAATCAAGTCGTACTACGAAATTGCTCCGGATCGCTTTATTGACAATGTTTATTTGCAATCGATTGCGGCCAGCCTCATATCTGAGAAGGATGGTCCACTGGGAATATTTACGGACCATTGGGTGCTTAGCTTGGAACCAGAAACCCTTGATGCCATTGCTGGAGAGTCTTTCCATACGCGAGAGCAACGCCAAATTTTGACCAAGAGGGTTCAGGACTTGACTGCAGCTATCGCAATCCTTCGCTAAGATATTTCGCAAGACGATCTCCAAGGTGGACTACAAGAGTACAGGACGCTTTTTGGGCAGTGATGGCGTGACCCAAGTGGAAGACTGGTTGCAAAATTGAACAGATCGAAAAAAGAGATATTCCAGATAGTTGCTTAATGGTTTAGACAGTCAATTCATAGTTTGTGGTGGTTTTTCGACGATTCCAGAACGATGTCTGTCCTAATGCAAATTGAGTATATACAAAAGCTATGTACGACTTGGCTCATATTCTGGTGTAATATTTACAAAGCAAAGGGTCAAAACGCGGCTGGCGATAATGCAAAGTATGACATTTCCGTGATTCAGAAACTTCGATAGACTCGGACCCTGAGTATCCGCGAGAATTTCCACTTACAGATTGCACTTGGATCCAGCGTTGACCCAACCGGTAAGACGGTTGGCAATGTCGTTGGCGTAGCAGCGGGTGCCGTCGGAGTTGAGGTCGCCTGGGATGTCGCCGGAGTTGTACATGCGGGCTGCGCGGTAGTAGGCCGAAACATCGCTGCGTCCGGCAGCGTTGAGGCACTGAGCGAGACCGTCACCATCTCTGGTACCGGCAGTTCCCTCACGGATCATCTGCTCGATGGTGCTCTTGGGGCAAGGAGTCTGAAGGTTGTGGTTCTCATTGCAAGTACGGCCACCGTTGTGGTCCTGCATCAGGCCGGGGTTGCGGTGGTTGGCGCCGCCAGTCGGGATGACGCGAACGCAGCCAGACGACTCTTGCATGATGATGGCAAGAATGAAACGGTGGTCGACACCGGTCTCGGAGGCGACCTTCTGGATACCATCCCAGATCGCGCCCTGTGAGCAAATTGTTAGTGCGATTTGGCAATGAAGTGTTCCAGCACTGTTACACTCACGACTTCAGGGTCGCTGTTGTTGGGGACACCCCACTGGCTGCAAGAGTTGAACATGGAACCCTTGTTGTTGTTGAACCTGTCATATATTAGTGCCTTTCCCATCACCTCGTGGCAATGTGGGGAGTTTGCTTTTTGACTTACATGTCCTCGAAGGAAACCCATTTGCTCTTGTCAGGCCAGCCAGCACCGGTACTGCCGTCGCCATAGTACATGTGGTATTCATCGCGTCCGCCGCCAATGCCGTCCTTGATGTTGGTGTTGTCGAATCTGGCAATAGCGCCGTTTTGGACCTTGCCGCCAGTGCTACGGTCCTCAAGCTGGCTAGCATGAGGGGCAGCAAGGGCAGCTGTGGCCATGAGAACGAGGAGGGCGATGTTGGAGAACATTTTTTGGTGATTTATGTACAGATAATTGTAAATGGTACTGCGAAGAGATGGGAAGAGGAGTTATTGGCTGTGAGTGCTGAATGAAGAAGGGATTGACCGAGGCATGCGATAGCTTTAAATAGTTGGCGGCGTTCAATACAGCCTCATTGATGCATATCCCCGCTCGGTACTACTCTGCATGATACACTAACGAAAAAGTATCGTAGCTTCCTTTTCTGGTCTGGAGTGCTCACCGACGTGGCGGTTCTGGCCATGTCGTTCAGCTCGTTGAAAGAGCTCGACGGCCCGCCGCCGAACTAACAGGCTTGTCGTCGCGCTACATGCTGCAAGCCTTGAGATTTGCCTGAATTGGCACAGTTCTGCATCTTGGTTGATGGATACTGGGGCTGGGCGCTGCACCCTCTCGCGCTGTCAGCGTAGCATCGCCGACCCAACAAGGTAGCGAAATGCGGACTAGGGTGCGACGCCGTGGGCGCCGTCATCCATGGCGCGCTGCTACTGGCACTATCCCGGGGCTGTGTGGCGTAGTGTCGCCTTGAAAAGCGATGAGGTCCGCATTATCCGTAATATTATTAGGTTTATTACAGGCAATAAGGTGCGTTGCTTTCGTCTTCTACAGCCTTATTTGGTAGTCTTATGCTTACTGGGAGTAAAGCCATGCCGCAAGACCACACGAGAAATAAAAATGAAATGAAATAAAGAAAATTCTAGTCTCGCTTATCTCGACGCTAGACGCCAGCTTCTTCTTGTTTTTCTCTTCCCGCTTCGTGCAAGAGTTCTCACAGGAGCTGTTAGGCACTATGGACAGCCGCCCCCAAGTTATCACACAGCGGAGAGAAGTCATTCTGGAAGAGAGTAAGCAGACAAAAGAAAGTTCAGCATGTCCTGCCGTCCTTTCATCAGCACACCAGAAGCTGGTAAAATGGTCCAGATTAGCATTTAGAGTAGCTTCTTATTGGCGAAACCGTGTGATAGGCTAAGCATTTTTCATTCCCAAGACTCTGCCCGACGTCGATGCCACCGAAGCTAGGCACTTTAGACTGATGCCCTACTGCGGACACGAACGTACCAAGACAAGCCCCCAACATACTGCATGGTTTTGAATATTTGAAGTGTGGATTTCATCCTCATTCATGCCGATATTGTCTGTTGAAAGTTGCTGATACCAAGAAGTGAGTGGGCTGGATGGGGGAAGATCCTACCCTAGAGGCACTTCCAGTTTCGGCACACCCACTGCTCTGAGTAACAAATTTACCCTAAAATCAGTAAATATGGAGATTAATTTTCTTTGGTCTAGTTGAAACTGCCTTGAGATAAGTTTTAATATGTAGATGCCGCTACACTGCCATCTGATGTATGCCAAGTGTGTAGAATCTCCAATACTAAAGAAGCCACCTGTCAGGGCACACTTTGCCAAAACTATGGCCGCGTACAATAGTGTTTGCCTACTAAAACACTAAATATCATATTCTGCCCATTTTGAATCCGTGACTCGTAATATTATGGTAAAATGTAAATTGGTCCAGCTCCCCAAGCAAAATCAGCCCTATGCAGGCCAGCAGCGGCTTAAGCCTTGGGTGGAACCCACAGCAAGTTTTTAGCTCCTGCCCCGAGCCAGCGACATCCGACCTCCGACATCGTTCCGTTCTGGGCCAAAAAACCTTTTTCGGTCGACCGTCTGTCAATCCAACCCTGCTCTGCATCACTGCTGCATTGGCTCATCTCTTCTGCATTGTTATCAAATCATTCAATTCTACTAGCCTGCAGCACCAGGCACGCCCGCAGCAGCCCTGCAGGTAGGGTCGCATTGTTGCACCCGCAACCGGTCTCACGCTCATTCCAGTCACGATGGAACGCACGACGCAGCCTTCCACGCCCGAGCTGGGCTACGATGGGGCCAGCACATCGGGACCCGAATCCTCGCGCAAGCATCTTGTTACTAGAAATGCCGCTGCCAGCGAGCCCGTCGATTACGATGTCGAGACTGTTGAGCGAGTTTATCGGTAAGCGCTAATAGCACTCTTTGCGGCTGGAGCTGCGGCAACGGCTAACACACTGGCATAGAAAGATTGACATGCGCATCATCCCTGGTAATGATATCTGGATGCTTGACATCAATTACTTGTCATACTGATATTTATAGCTTTCTGGATCCTATACTTTCTCTGCTCGGCCATTCGCTCAAACATTGGCATAGCCCAGACCATGAACATTGACAAGCACCACGATCTTGTCAGTGTCCTTGGACTGACACCTCGAGATATTTCGACGGCATTGGCTCTCTTCTACGTTTCCTACGTTATTTTCGACTTCCCCTCCAACTTAATTATGAGCAAACTGGGCCCTCGCGTTTGGATGGCACGCATCGTCTTCGCCACTAGCGTTGTCGGTGCCTGCTTCGCTGCTGTTCACGATGCCTGGAGCCTCAAGCTGCTTCGCTTCCTCCTCGGTCTCGTTATTGCCGGCATGTGGCCTGGAATGGCATTTTACTTGACGTTATTCTACCCGCCATCTCGAACAGCCAAGCGCATTGGCATGTATTTCACCGCGTCCCAGGTCTCGGCCGCCGTCGTGGGTCTCGTCTCGGCTGGTTTTCAGCTTATGGACGGCACTGCCGGGCTTGAAGGCTTCCGCTGGATGTTTTTGATTTACGGCTTGGTCGGCGTGGTTCTCAGTGTGGTTCTCATTTGGTGGCTGCCCGATCGGCCGCTTGCGCCCGGCCAGACCAGAGAAAAAACTGGTCTGCTAAAGTGGCTTCCTGCGACACCGGAGGCGCTCACTGGCGAAGACGCAATCATCCACTACCATGACCTCAAGCGTGTCTATCACGCCCGACCATGGGGATTGAAAGATCTGGGCCTGGTCTTACTGGATTGGAGACTCTGGCCTTTGACGCTTATGTACTTTGGCGTAGTCGGTGTTGGTATCGGCACACAGCTTTACGGCTCAGTCATCATTCGCGCCATCCGACCTGACGCTGGTGGCATTGAGATTAGCTTGCTCTTTGCACCTATCTGGATTGTAAGTAATGGCCGCCGCTCTTACTAATCTTCTCTCACTAACCTCTATGCAGATGGATCTCATTGCTATTCTCCTTGTGACTCCAGTTTCTGATCGATTCCACAAGTACCGAGCCTTCTTCTTTTCCGCTGCCGTCTGCATTCAGATTGCTGGCCTGTTGACTACTACATTTGCTCATGGCTGGGCTCGCTACGGTGGTCTTTTGATGGTCGGGTTTGGCCTGGGACCGACCGTACCGATTTGCATGGCATGGAGCTCCGAAATCTTTCAGCGCCGCCATGGCGAAGTGGGTGTTGCTGCTGCCACTGCCTTGGTTTCGGGCCTAGGCAACCTCGGTAGTGTCACTACTACCTATGCCTTGTATACCGGCTGGCCAGAGGATGCCAAGCGTGGGCCTCACCAGTTCCGCAAGAGCAATCTCACTATGATTGGAATTCTTTGCATGAGTATCCTCAGCGCTTTTGTCATGGTCGCTCTGCTCAAGCTCCTGGGTAATCCACCTAGCAAGAAGATTTACGACGGCGATTCTGCGAGCGATTTTGAAGATGGTGCTGCGCGTCGCGAGCGGCAGCAGCGCGGATTTGGTCGCTTTGGCCGCAACACCTCTCAGGCATAAGCAACTATCTTATACGTGTGCCTGAAGTATCCGATCTTCAACAAATCGTCTCAACAGGCTCGTCGGCATCTTATTCTCTTCTCTCATGGGGTAGCCCAACCTACCATTTCCAACTTACCTTTACTTGTGAGCTGATGGATTACGGCGTCGAGAGGATGGCTGCGACAATGCTTTTACGCTATCGGAGACTTCAGCTCTATCCGTTTTCTCGCAGCTCCACAATATCTCTTGTTTCCTGCATTGATTTATGATACCCATTAGCGTTTATACCCGCTGTCTTACGAGTATGTCTGACTCTTGAACATTTTTCTCGCCGGCGACAGTGCTGTTACGCCATCGCTGGGACGGCGCGTTTGGACCGGAGCCAAGGGCCGACGACAATGCCGGTGCGCTATCGTCCGGGTGGCTTCGTGGGCGTTTTGTGATTTTTCTTCCTTTATTGTATTTCATATGGATAAAAATATATTTACAATATTTCTATCAGAAATCGGCGCGACTGAGGCCGTTAGAGCCGTTCGCCTAACAAGCTGGTGCTAAGCCGTTGTGCCTGTGACGTTGTGGATGCTGCCCGTACTAGTGGTACGCTGCTACCAAACGGCTTAAGAAACGCCTCCTGCCTTTTCAATCGTATAAACGGCAAGAAAGTAGTGCCAAAGATATAGATATTTCGAAGGGTATAAATGGCCGTGTTAGAATACACCACTTAACTCCATTATCCAACGTATCCGTGAAATATCACTCACGTGAGGTTACACAGAAGGCCCGGTGTATAGCACGCGGCTGCGCCTCAGCTGTCCGGACTAACCTATTAACCATCTCAAGTTGACACCGCAAACGAATTCGGTGCATTGTTCATCATGAAATTTGGCCTCAATTACGACAAGCACATACTTCCCAATTGGTCGCAGCATTGCATTGACTACAATGGCATTCGAATGCAGCTACGCGCCAAAGCTCAGCGCGGCGAGAGCCTTGAAGGTGAGATGGCGGCGGTGAGCCGGAGATGTCTCGCTAACGCGACGCAGCGTTGCAGGATGAGTTTATCGCCGAAATTCAGAATTTCAAGGAGGCCTATATGACCACTTTGCAGAAATTAAAGACAAACGGCCAGCCATTGATAGACAAATGCGGCGGTGAGCAACCACTGGGAGAGGCCTCAGCGGACGAGTCGGCGATGAAGCACGTGTCGTTCCATGACCACTGCACCGCAAACAGACTCGTCACCGAGAGCAAAGAACTCCAATCATTTGGAAAGCTCAATTCAATTGCTATCCAGCGTCTTATCAGCAAGTTGGCCTCGAGCGGCGGAGTAACGCCTCTCGCGCTTGGCCGGGCCGAATCCGAATTGAAAGCCTGGGAGAGTGCCAGGCAGTCAAGTTATGATGAATTTCTTGGCACTTCTGCTCGCCTAGCTGTTATAGGCTCTCAGAAGTATGACAATACGCTCCATGCGAGCGAAGAAGCATCTGATGCTACCACTCACTTCTTCCGAGCCCGAGAGCGGCTTCGTCAGCTTCTCAACCCTACCGATGCAAGTGATTTTGAGCTAAAATTGAGAGCTTTGCGCAAAGACCTTCTTGATACTGAAATTGATTCCAGCCTTCCTCGTTTTTTCGGCAGACTGCTTTGCTTGGGAGCCCACTGCCTTGACAGCGAATACATTGACGCCATCCTGAGGTACCATCCAGACATTGACACCAAATCCGTCCGAGGCGAGACAGCTCTGTACTGCGCAGCTCTGGCTGGTTCTTTGGGAGCGGTTCAGGCAATAGCCGTCCGCTACCTCAAATCTGGCGAGAGCCTGGACACGGCTGTACCAAGAACGGGCTGGACGCCGCTTATGGTGGCATGCGCAAAGGGCAGAACAGAGGTGGTTGAATACTTGTTGCAATGTGGCGCTGATGCGCAAAAGCTGGATGTAGTTGGTTGGACTGCCAAAGAGCACGCTGCCTACCGTGGACACTTGACCACCGCGTCTCTAAAGGGCCTCGCTTCAGCATCCACGCCACCAGCTGAGTTGCAACCGCGAGTCCGATCTGTCAAACAGGAGCCCTTGAAAACTCTATCATACGATCAAAAGGCCGTGATAGTCACATTGGGAAGCGTTCAAGGCGGTCACAACAGGAGAACATTAAAACTGCATCAGGAGGCAGATGGAAGTGATCATTTTTCTCTCGACACTGCCCTGCTGGAGGTCAGCTTACCGAACGCTGATTGCAAGCCGAAAGCTGTGCCACTGCCACTTCTTGAGGATCATAGCGTGAACCCTCTCGTAGGCAAGGTCGAGTTGGATGCACAAGTCCAAGTCACCGTGCAACTTTGGCAGGACGACGGAAGCGCCGCTGGCGGGAGGTCACTCCACAGCAGCGGTACTGTTTTGCTGAGCCAAGACTACGCAAAATTCGGCTCCTCAAGAGAGAGCATGCTTCGCGAAACGACGGTGATTCTGCTAAACAAGAATACGATGGAATATTCGGGCACAGTGCTGCTCAGCTACGTGATTGCGACGCCGTTCGAAGGGCTTGGCGAGGGTGAGGCAGCGAGCTATAGACGACAGCCGGATGCAGGAGTTCGACTGGTTGGTCATAGGGGTATGTGCCTGTGTTTCTTAATTCTTTATAACTCGCTAAGAATCCTAGGTCTCGGTCAAAATACGCTGGGAACCGACAACTTGCAAATTGGAGAGAATACTGTCACGGTATTTGATATCGCAGAGTTTCTCATTTCCGGTTAACTGACATTTTCTAGTCTTTTCTCTCTGCATACAGACTCGGTGCACCTTTTGTTGAGGTAAGTATTCTGATGATGAATTTAGTCGATATCACTGACACGATTTAGTTTGGTAAGACATTCGGGTGCCGGCATCGGCGTTTATACTAATTTTCTTGCTTCTAGACGTGCAGCTCACCCGTGATCACGAAGCCGTCATCTATCACGACTTTTCCTTCAGCGGATCAGGCTCAGATGTGCCCATTCACGACATTTCGATTGCCCAATACAAGTACGCCGGCGACATCCAGAATCCCCTCGGTGCGTTGATACTCGAAGCTGGAGGGCCGAGACCCCGTGCCTCGTCCAGCGGCGAGGACTCCGTCTTGAAAGCGCTGCAGGCGCAGGAACGTCTGCGACACACGGTCGACTATGGTGGCAAAGGGTTCAAGGCTAATATCCGAGGACACTCCATTCAAGAGGCGCATGCTACTTTGGAAGAGCTTCTGGAGACGCTTCCCGAAGAGATTGGATTCAATATCGAGATGAGTACGTGTTGTGGCCCCCTTCATATTTGTGCCGATGCTAATACGAGGCAGAATACCAGCGACTTCATGAGGCTGTCGAGGCAGGGGTAGCTTCCGTCACCATTGACATTAACACGTTTGTCGACGTCGCCCTCGAAAAGATTCGGCGTCTCGCCCGTCGCCGGCCGATCATATTGTCGTCTTTCACCCCTGAAGTATGCATCCTTCTTAAGCTCAAACAAAGTGTCTATCCTGTCATGTTCATCACCAACGCCGGCAAGGCCCCAATGATGGACAAGGAGCTGCGCGCCGCAAGTCTCCAGATGGGGATGAAGTTTGCGCGGCACTGGCAGCTTGCGGGGCTAGTGCTTGCGTGCGATACCTTTTTGCTGTGCCCGCGACTCATCTCTCTGGTAAAAAACGCAGGGCTTGTGTGTGCATCTTATGGAATGGGTAATAATGATCCGCGAAATGCAAAGGTAAGGACGTTTATTCGCGCGACCCATTAGCAGATTCGCTGACGAGGTGGCAGATACAAGCTGATGCCGGTATTGACATTTTGATCGTGGACAAGGTGAAGCTCATTGCTGAAGCTTTGAGCAAAGATGATGTCACGGGGAAATGAGCTTTAAAATTTCCATAAATGAATATTGTTTTAACCTGGATGCTATTTTGAGGCTTTAAGTACACTTTGTTTCGCTGAGTCTGTAGGAGCATGCCAGCCACAGCCGTGAGCATGCCTCCTAGGTGGATGTGATTTGATTCGACAGCGTATCAGAATGCCACATTCATCTCATCAGATCATCGTGTACTACGTTATATTGCACGGACCCTGCTGATCCTGCTCCTGTGATCGGCATGGCCAAGAAGTGCCACGGCACCACCCTGCCGTGCAAGCTTCGCACAGGCTTGAACGGCTTTGCCCGACTTGTGTAAGTCTCGGAGTTTACTGGAAATCTACGATAAAGCACAACGAAGAGACGGCGCATCCAATGCATACGCGGGCCATTCAGTATGAGGCTTTGCTCGGCGATTACCTATTGAAGCAGGTACAGAATACTTTCTGGTAGTCCTCACTTGAAGAGAGCGGGATTGACAGCCTTGATTCCGGCAGGCTTGTAAAGTATACGCAGGTAGCCTGTCCCTGTTGCAGTGGCCCTTTGTTGGAGTAGAGACGGCTTCTCTCATCCGAGACCTGCGCCAGCCACCACGTCGCAACGAGACAATGGACGACACAAAGTTCTGCTGCCAAGATCCAGACCGAGCCTCGGGGGTTCCCTGTGTTCTTGAAAATCCTGATGGTGGGTTACAATGCAGGGCATAACTTTTCTTTCTTGGTCGCTGTGCTAGTGAAGTTGCTAACGAGGGGTGCCTGGGCTTGGTGGAGAAGCTTCAGCAGGTGGCTGGCAATGACTTTTGGTGGTGCAAAGCCCTCCCTGGCAGGCTTGCAATCTGACCGCTGCTTGACAGTCGGTTCGCTTGTCAAGAACGGGAATAGTAGAAAATAAAAATCTGACAGACGCGACCAAGAATTGAAGAATAGTCCGAACGTTGATCCGTCTTTATGGTACAGAAGAGCTTTAAGATGATTTGTATTTTCGGCAGTTGGAGCAGCCGCCAGCGGGCAGGTGACGATGGGTGTGTCTTGGCGTCACTCAGTGCGCCCCCAAAAGACGGGAGCGCGCCATAGTGGGATCAACGATGCTATTACAACGCGCCGCCATCATGTGCTCGCGGGCAATAATCTCTGCCGCCACATCCATTATTAGCCCCCGGACGCAGGACAATATCAGTCACGGCCAAGAATACAAGCCCACGTCCCACTCCTCCATCTCGGATAGCACAAGCCATGGAGGATCGCAGGCGATGGCGGGGACCTACCTGACAGCATCCTGGTCAATATGGGCGTGAGTCCCAGCCTGTTGCTTACACCGCGAGAGACTAGCGACTTGGAGAGACCGCCGTCTGTTCCGCCGCATCGTTTTCTGCCCTTCACCGGCTTGGTCTCAATGCCCGGGCCGCGATGAGTTCTGGTGGGTGCTTGACCGCGATATCGTGGTGTCCCAGCAATAGATGGTGGTCACTGCTCTACAGCCCAGCTTCTGCAAGACATTGAAACAACTACTTGCTGTTTCTTTCCTTGGACATGGTTCCATGTAGATCACTACCCCGGATCCGCATCCGTCTACTTTCTTTCACCTCACCCCAGCACGACAAGGAGACTTCCCCCAGCCTTGGAGTAATACTGGCGGTGGGCATAACCCATACTGATACCACCCCTCGCCAAAAAGAAGCAGTGACCAAGGCGCATGTCAACTGCGCATTCGTGGTCTGTCGCACAGAAAACCAAAAAGACGGGGACAAAAACTTACAATAACCTTGTTCACCCAACCGTTACCTCAACTGCTACCAACCCAGAACAAGACGTCACATATAGCTTCTCGGGCATCACGCGGCCCTATTCCACGATGATGGGGAGAGAATTAGTTGTCTACTTTGCCGAATTAGGCTGCTGGGGAAAAATAGGCTGTGCGATCTCCGCAGCCACTGTAACCCCGCTGTCCTTCCCCCTTGCGCGCCCCGAGCCCCAGCCATTTTTTTTCGGCGCAGGGTTCACTTACACCACATGCCGCCACGCACTGAACCTGTTGTATTTGCCTCTCGGCTTAGCCATACACCGAGTAGCGCGTGCTGGTGTTGTAGAGTGCCTGCAGCGCCGAGCTATTTTGAAGACCTGTCGCGTCGCGGTGTAAGTGAGAGGGGTCCCCGCCATTTTGCGCGACTCCAAACTGGGACACCTCCGAGCCCGCAGACGACGCTGGACAAAGTTGCATAGGCCCGACTGTACTGCCAAGCTCGCACCTTTTTCACTCATCTCTCTGCTCGGCAGGAAGTTTTTCTCCCCCACTTTCACGATCATGAGCCGGATGTCATGGGCATGGGGCCGTGGCAGCTTGTCAATCCCGTACCATGTACGGTGTAAGACGAAGGGGTTCTCCAATTCACAGATACCCTACCCCACGGCTGTTTCTTTTTGTATAAATGGGTGCAACGGCCACCCTGCCTGTCTCAGTTTCTAGTCTCAGTTTCGTAGAGTTACTGCATACCCCAAGAGGTTTGACTGCATCATGAAGCTTTTGCAAGTCGCTGCCGCGGCCCTGTTGGCCGTTGTTGGCCAGGNTTGACGCCGCGTCGACCTTCTCGCCCGCTCGCCCACCCGCTGCCCCTCTTGCAGTCCGCTCTCCCTACCTCAACGTCTGGCTCAACGGACGAACTGATGGTGGCGAGAGCGGTGTTCTCCCGAACCAATGGCCTCGCTTCTGGACGTAAGTACAAACCCTGAACCGTTGCAACGACATGGTTGGAAGGCTGCGCTAACACATTGTGCAGCGAAGGCGTGCAGGGCTGGCACGGCTACATCAAGGTCGATGGCAAGACATACAACTGGATGGGAAACCACCCCAGCACTGATTTTGCCAACCAGACGGCTCAGCGCTACACCTCGACCAAGACCGAGTTTGTCATGAACGTCGGCGGCAAGGTCGAGCTCACCGTCAGCTTCCTCTCCCCCGTCTTCCCTGACGACCACATGCGCCAGTCGATCCCCTTTGCCTACATGAACGTGGAGGTGAAGGCTATTGACGGCCGCTCCCACTCTGTGCAGATCTACAGCGACGTCTCCGGAGGTACGTATCCACTATGAAGCCAGCTTTGGGAGGAATCCGCAACTAACCTTGGTGGATGTACAGAGTTCGCGTCTGGCGACAACGGCGCCGTCATCGAGTGGGAGCACCAAAAGGCCAACGGCCTCCACTCCCACCACTTCTGGCGGCAGAACCAGGACGTCTTCAACGAGGCCAACGACCAGGCTTCGTGGGGCAACTGGTACTGGACCACCAAGGACCAGCGTGGCGTCAGCTACCAGATTGGTCAGGATACTGTGGTGCGCAGCCAGTTTGTGAACAACGGCCATCTCGACGGTAGCATCGATACCCAATTCCGCGCTGTTAGCGACCGATGGTAAGAGGTTACGTGACTCTCCGCGATCCCCCGTATACTAACCGCATACCCTTGTAGGCCCGTCTTTGCCCTCTCTCGTGACCTCGGAAAGGTCAAGGGATCCGTCACCACGCTCTTCACGATCGGTATTGCACAGGATGAAGCCATCCAGTTCCACGGCAACGGTGACCAGCAAGGTCTCCCTTCCCTGTGGAAGAGCTACTTCAACAGTGACGCCGATCTTGTCAAGTTCTTCTACAACGACTACGCCTATTCTCTGGAGCACTGTCTGTCGCTCGACAACCGCATCGAGGCCGACTCCAAGTCTGTTGCCGGCCAGGACTACGCCACCATTACCAGCCTGGCTCTCCGCCAGTTTTACGGTGCGATCCAGCTAGTGGGCACCAAGGATAACATCAAGGTCTTCATGAAGGAAATCAGCTCGGACAGTGACATCCAGACTGTGGATGTCATCTTCCCGGCCTTCCCCGCCATGGTGTACCTCAACCACGATCTCATCAAGTGGACTCTGGAGCCTCTTCTTGAGTACCAGAAGAGTGGCCGCTACCCGAACAAGTGGGCTGTCCACGATCTCGGCCGATACCCCCGTGCTCTGGGCTACGACGCCGGCAACGATGAGCCCATGCCTCTCGAGGAGTGCGGCAACATGATCATCATGATGCTTGCCTACGCGCAGCGTTCCGGAGATGACAAGTGGCTCGCTGACAACTGGGATCTTCTCACGCGATGGGCCGGCTATCTCGAGGAAGACGCCAAGATCCCCGCGCACCAGCTCTCCACCGACGACTTTGCCGGTCAGCTCGCCAACCAGACCAATCTGGCCATCAAGGGCATCATTGCTCTGGAGGCCATGTCCGAGATTGCCACGCGCGCCGGGCACGCGGACCAGAAGAAGCACTACAGCGACGTCGCCCACGACTATTACGACTTCTGGTACGAGCATGGCATCAACCACAACGCCACAACGCCGCACTCGACGCTGGCGTACAACGACATGGGCAGCTACGGCCTTCTGTACAACCTCTGGGGTGACAAGGTTCTCAAGCTCAACTTCATCCCCGACGAGATCTACAAGATGCAGAGCGCGTGGTACCCCAACGTGGCCAACGAGTACGGCATGGTGCTCGACACGCGCGGCACGCTGACCAAGACGGACTGGGAGATCTTTGCCGCGTCAATGTCGGAGACGTCGACCAAGCTGCAGTTTGTCAAGCTGATCGCCAAGTGGATCAACGAGACCAAGACGTGGCGTGCTCTGACAGATCTGTACGACACCAAGGACGGCGGGTACCCGCGCGGGATTGAGTTTACCGCCCGGCCCGTCGTGGGTGGCCTCTTTGCCATTCTTGCTCTGCGATGAGGGGAATAAGGCATAACAATAACAGAAGTATGATGAGAGAGATACAGGAGGAAGAGGAGGCAGATGATACACTCATTTTTTACATGAACCATTTCTTTTCTTGTGTTTTATGATCAATACGAATAACAGCCGCCATACAAGGCGAAACGTGTAACGAGCGCAGCACGCAAAGAATAGCGCTCACGGAAATAGGGGAGGTTGTTTTTCCTTTACTTTGTTTGGGCGAGTAACGAAACTATGGCTTTTTTCTCTATGTTGTAAACATATGAATTGAACATTATTTTTTCTGCTCATGACTCGTTGATTCTTCACCCGAGGGAGGGGTGTGTGCGGTGCTCCATATGTTTCTCTGGATGCCCAAAGGGCGGCCGCACTGCATGTGCATTACATGCATATGTAAGTCTAGGTGTCAGTGGTGTGATGTTTTGATGCAACGGCAAAAGACTAAGACTTGTCACTTTTGTAGACTTTATTGAGCGTGGCGAGCCGGTAGGTACCCGCGGTCAAAGTATATCGCGCAGTCACATCTACCTTTTCCCATGTTCGCCGCCGCTTCTTGACTGTTTTCATTTCTTTCCCATCCCTTGCAGTGAAAAAACAAGGGACGGGGGCTGGGAGACCGTGGCGTGTTAGTCCCTGTGCGACGGTGAGGGGAAAACTAGTTGAGAAGGAATAGGCATTGCTTTGAGGCGAGAGCCTAAGCCAGGCACATTCCTTGTGTATCGCTCTCGGCGACGGGTTTTCAGGGATCGGCGGCAACGGGTGTGTGCAACAAAGTAAATTATTAGAAGAGATGTAGACGCAAGAGAATGGACGAGGCTCTAGCGGCGGCTTATTAGAAGCGGTGGGAGCTGGAAGGGGGGCGAGCGAGCAAAGCCTGCAGGCTCACCGCAAGGTCTTTCTTTGTTAGTGGTTACTCAGACGCAAAGCTCCAGAGTCAACTGATAACAGCTTTCATCTTGCCTTGAAAGTTTACAGCCATGACGATTTGCTTTCGTCCACCATTACTATTAGTTGCAGAAATCACCACTTTCCCACTACCTACATTACGATATTTGTCTCTTTTGACAGAATCGCAGGGTAATGGAAACCACAGCAATCCCCGCTTTCAGACCCCAATTTCGCTCATCCAAGAAAAAAAAAACCACTAAAAAGAACAACAGCGCACGCCCTAGATTACCCCAAACAAAAAGAGGGTCGAGGCTTGCATCAACAGGTCATGCGGTGGTCGGATTCTGTTGTTAGCGTCTTCCCATCCCCCATAATTTTTTCTCTTCCTCCCTCTCTCGTGGCCTATTTTTGCAGGTACACCGTGTAAGACGAAGCCAAGCAAAGCAAGGCTGCCTGCCCTCTTCATCATGCAGGAATAGCCCGCCCATAATCATGACCGAAAACGAATGGGACTTAAATCCTGTTCTCTTTGTGTGATGGAAAATCAGGCTGCAAAAAGGAAAAAAAATTGACAGCTTGGTTTCGCCTGGGTATTCACTACAAGCCACGACAGTATGACGTGCGAGATCGAGACAGGTACCCAGCACTTACACTCTACTCCGTACCCAAAGTATCTTTTTTTCGGGCCTCGATTACCTTGCAAAAGACGCCATTTTTTTNCCACCTGTGCCTTCTTCCCCTATTTTTCTTACCCCAAAAACTAGAATTGGAGTCGTTTACGTATCATTTACCTCTGGATTCGAGACGGAAGACGCCCAACCCGCGGGACACCGAGTCCCCTTCCCACTCACACACACCCCGCCTCAGGCTGTGCCGCAGCATCGTAACTTTGACACTCGCGTCGTTCCTCTTTTTCTTGTTTGGGGTCTTGTTTGCTCCCTCTTAAGCCGCCCTGCCCTCCACACTCGGCTTCCTTCGTCCTCTTCACTTTCTTTGTTAACAAGCACCAAGACGGTGTTGATTTACCTATTACATCGCAGCTCTGCAATGGACCCCTTAATCATGATTTCGAATTGTTAATTAATTATTTATTTTTTTTCTCCTTGATCTCCGTTTCCTTTTCCTCTTCCGTCTCCTAAGCTTCCCTATCATCTCGCCCTGTCGGTACCTGATAAGCCGCCCGATCCACGTCACGAGGAGAATCAACCAGTTCCGCTCCAGCTCGCCCAGCTTCTCTCGTCCGCCGATAATACATTCGAAAACCCCCGAGAGACATACGCAATGGCGCGTTTTGTCAACTTGGAGCTGGAAGAAGACGGTGGCGATGCGCAGGATCCCAGTAGTCGTGGTCAACCCACCGCCCAGAACCTGCGAGCTGCTGCGCCGCCGCCAGCCGAAGCTTGTCCCACCACAGTCGAGTCCATGACGCCGACCGTCTGCAACGCCGTGACCCGCGCTTTCCAGTGCTATCCGTATGTATTTTGTTTATGCGTAGGATAATATTTGCATTGGTTTGGTGTCTAATGTTTTATTCTCTGGTAGAATTGTTGTCGGCATCATCTCCCACATCGACCTCACCACACTCGACTCGCTTGCACGCACGAGCCGCCTCATCCATTATGGCCTAGTGCAATACAGCAGTGCCCTCGTCGCCTCGACGCTGCGCTGCTCCAACGAGAGCTCTTCCATTGTCACGGAGGAGCTCCCGCCGTATGCAGCCGTCGCTGGCAAGGCGAGCCGTTGTGCCCGTGATATGGTGGGCGAGTGCCGGCGCTGCGCAGCCATCATTTGCAGAGTAATTACTCCCAAGTTCCCAATGAATGTCACTGTGAATGAAAAATGCTAATAACGTATAAAGAACTGTGTAATCAAGCCTCCAGCTTCAAACACACTCCGTCAGCGCCATCGCCGTCTCTGCGCGCCTTGCACCAAGGCACCGCTGGAGAAGGTCGCCTGTCCCGGTCTCGACATGTCCCTGCCGAGAAGCAGCGAATTGATGCAGCGCTACCTATGCGACTGTGAAAAGGACGGCGTCTGGCTCTGTCAGCCCTGCGGCCGAACCATGCGCAACGCTGACGACGACTACATCCGGTACGTCCCCAACCTCACGTTTCTCATTTTCCCACCATTACCCGCTAACACGCTGCCCTCCCAGCATCTGGCGCTGGCGCAACCACTACGGCGAGGTCCTCGGCTGCCTTGGCACTGGCATTGGCGACGCCGACCGCGGCGTCATCTGCGGCCGCGAGGAGCACTGCCTGGGCGCCCGCGAGCGCGAGCAGGAGATTGACTGCGACGCCGAGGACGCGCGCAGCAGCCGCACGCCGTCCGACCACCAGCCCACGACGCCGCCCAGCGCTGGTGAAAGATGATGGAATCGCTAACCTGTTTGCGCAATTGATAGTCGTTCCGTACCACGGAGCCCAGCGCCAAGAGCGACAACCCCGAATTCGGCTCGACGCTGTCGTCCACGATGCCCATGGCCGCCATGTTCACGAGGAATAAGTTTGTTGGCTGGTACGTTGACCATGACTCGAGCGCCCCCAAAACACGAAGGCGAACAATACTCCAGGCGCTCGCGCTGTGGAATTTGCGATTGAAGATCACGGAATTTGGGGGGCGGGCAATTGCTAATGATATCGTGTCGCAGGGCTGGTGTCGTCTTTTCCATCCAGAACTGGCTTGGCGAGAGCGCTGAGACCAAGAAGAACGGTACACCCGGCTACTTCAACGTCGGTCTTTCCGGTACGTATCTGGAATTATATGCGATGCATTGGTCTGGAGAGTCATGCTAATGTTGAATGATAGTCATGGCCCTCGGTGTCACATATATGCCTCTGTTCATGCCTCCTCCGGACCGCTCTGGCACTGCCACCGGCGCTCCCGCTCCCGTCGCCGCCGCTGCCTAAGCGCCTCGAAATAAAACTCGTCCACTGAAATAAATTGTAACGACTATCTCATGGTTCTGGTCTAGCATGGTGATTGGGGTTGGAGGGGGCTGCTGAGAACAAAGGCTCAGCGTTTGGTTGGGCCTGCGTGTAAACTACAAAAACCAAGCACGACGTAAAGAGCGTTTGTGCAGGCCAAACAGGAATTGGCATGTGGAATAAAGATATCATTTCCTCTATAATGACTGCCGCTTGAGCCGTGATCTAATCTCATTTACTGAGGATATTGTAGACTGGACAAAGGCCACTGGCCACATTTATGACTTAGATTTATCATGTACATTCCATAGCCCTATTCTCCAAGTCAATATCCTGCAAAGAGTCTTCTTCTGACTCTGAGGAAAGGGTATCTCTGATCACATGCTTGGAGTTGGGCTGTCGTGCCTGCCAATCCGTGATGGATTGGTTTTGTGCGAGGTGCCTCTTTGCCTATTTTGCGTCCACATTACACTGGCTGCTCAAGACGTAGGCGTGTCGTGTATGACTGTCAATAGATATTTCGGATCCAGCACAATCACGATTTCGTGTTTCTTGGTTCGTAGTCGAAGCAGGCGCAATTCATCCTGGTACGCGGTTAGCCTATACCTGCACGACGGCTTTCATGTGCGCAATGCGCCAGCGGCCACATACATCCTTGTCCATTTCCTCCACCATCTCGCCCGAGTTGTTGACAAACTTCCAGATCATGGCCGCAAAGTCGTCGATGCCCTTGGAGGTGCTCTCCTCAGCCGCGGCGGGCTCGTTGGAAAAGGATGCCGCCGTCGACGCCGTCCGCGACTGCGTCGTGCCTAGCACCGAGACATCGCCGCTCGTCTTCAGGATCGACCCGCTGGCCCGGTCAATGACGATACTGGCCTTGACGCCGGGCTTCTTAGACAGGCGCGACAGCTTCTCGTCCAGGATAGCGCTGTTTCCCTACACCACCAAAGCATTAGCACGCCACTGTCTTTCCTTTGTCGCAGATTCTGGGCAGGAGGTCTTACGTTGGTCGCATCAGCCATCATGAGACAGTATTGGCTGGTGCGGTTCTGCTTTTATGAGGGAGCGAAGCTCTGTCCTGCGAGGGGCGGTATCACTAGACCCCGATCCAGCTCGCTGCTGTGGTGGGGATGTGGATGCAGTGACACTGCGTCGTCGCGCGCTGCTCCAATTTTGCCTAGCGACACCGCCAAAATTTCCTGCCCCTCTACACTGCTAGACGACAACTCCAAAGCCAAAAGTCTTGAACAACTGCGCTGTTTAATAGTACGACAATTGATACGATATTCATAGACGGAAATAATTTTATAAACCGGTCAAGATGGGCTCCAGCATGAAGAAGAAGAAGGAAAAGGCGAAGGACTTTCAGGTACGCCACCAGCCTCGACCAATGCGATGCAAATACTGACTGGCGCAGAAAACGAAACTGAAGGTCGGCAAGACAAAAGCCAAGGCCTCCAACTTTACAGATACTAGCTTCAAATCCAAAGGTATGGTACTTGTTAACACGTTTTCCGGCGCCTGCTAACATCGGCCAGCAATTGTTATGGGACACCAGTCCTTGTCGACCGAAGCACCAGACGTCGTCCAGCAGTTCAAGCACAACCTCTCTCTCGCCTCCTCCTCTCGCTCCGACAAGCAGCGCAAAGATGCGCTGGCCTACCTCACCAGCCAGCTCGCGCTCGAGCCACCCGTCAACCCTGTGGGCACCGCCGCCGTCCTCACCNAAAGCTCGTGCCCCTYATATCCGACAGCGCGACGCCTGTCCGCCAGCAATTACTCAAGCTGCTGCGCATATTACCCGCCGAGGAGGTCAAGTCTGTCATTGAGCACAGCATC
>JANAKD010000259.1:0-26446 GCA_027627215.1 Lecanicillium saksenae | reverse complement strand
CGACAGGCCGAGACCGCCTTGCGCGCGTCGGCCCTTCCACTCCTGCCGCTCCGGCTTGAGCTTGTCCTGGTACGGCTGCGTCCGCACCTCGCGCCGGATNGGCATCCATGTCGACCTCGGGCNAGAGGCACCCNGAGCACCCGGCGTGCCCTTGCCACGGCCGCCCAGCCATCGGCCTGTCAACGTCTTCTTATCCCAGAGACGCACGCCCTCGATCCACTCGGCCGTCATGACACGGCGGGAAGTCAGCTCCGGGTAGGTGGTGGGCACGTAGACACGGCCGCGCATGCTCTTCTCGTTGTTGATCAGTTCGCGCATCGTTTCCGAGTTCTTGGCTTCGTTGATGAAATCGGTCTCGAGCTCGAGGCGTTCGGCCATGTAGGGGACGAGGCTGTAAAAAGGAATGTCGAACCATTTCGAGTAGATCCAGGCAACGCTCCTGTAAAATTGTCAGTATGCTCCTCGAGCTTGGTCTGCCGTAGCAACCTACTTGAAAGCCCACAGATCCCACGAAATCTGCTTGGCAATCTCCCGCTTCTGCACTTTAATCGCCACCTCTCGTCCGTCCGGAAGCTTCGCCCAGTGCACCTGGGCCACGCTCGCGCTCGCTCTGGCCTTCTTCTCCATGACGCCGTAGCCGGGCTTGCCCGTGAAGCTGACACCAAAGACCTCCTCGACGCTCTTGCCAAAGTCCTCGCGGATCACGGCCTCAACGTCGCGCCAGTCGTCCTGCGGCGCGTCGTCAAACATGCGCGAGAACATTTGCTGAAACGCCGGCGGCAGCATGGCGCTCTGCATGGCGATGGCCTGGCCCATCTTCAGGTACAGGCCGCCGTTCTCGCGCAGCAGCGTGGCCATGCGCTCCGCGCCGCGGTGGTGCAGGTCCGACACGCTGCCGCCGAACCACGGCTCCGCGCGGAAGTTGATCTTGTAGTCGAGCGCGACGAGCAGCGTCGTGCCAAATGTCCGCGCCGTGCGCGTGAGGCCCGCTGCGTACACCTGGTTGTCCACGACGTAGATGCCGCCTAGCACCGCCGCCGTCCAGAGGAACCGCCGCGTCCACTTGCGGCCACGCTTGTACTCCTTGGCTGCCTGCGGTCGGCCGAGCTCCTGCGGCGAGGGCGGGCGCATGGGCTGGAAGGGCCCGCCCGTCTGCACGCCGCGCCGGGCGAGCCATTCTCCGCGGCTGGTGAGGATTGACGTCGTCGGGAGGCGAGGCACGCGACAGCGGCTACTGAGGGCCGATATGCGGCTCTGCAGCATTCTGTGGCGGTGTGTGTGGTGATTGATGTGTTGATGTTTTGTTTACGGGGCCGACATGGGGGGTAAGAAGGCTCGTCGTGGTATCGGTCGTCAAAAGGTGTAACAGTTGAGGTTAAGGTTCTAGCTCGGAGGAAGTGTTGACGGATGACGCAGGGCTTTTTGCGGATACCGGGGCTAGCTTAAGGCCGAGCCCGAATACAGCCGATCTGACGGGAAGCAAAGGATATCCTGGTGCTTATTTGCTCTCAATGGCATTAGATTTGCGACGGCAATTTCTCCGGAGGGTTTATGCAGCTCCTGGAGCTTTTCTGCGCGCGCACGGCGATATCAACTGTCATAACTGCTGCTCCCGGGTAGCCATTGCTCGGCGGAGACACTTTGTGGGACGCGTCGATCCGCCACGCTACGCGAACGTGCACTTCTCTGGTTAGAATATTTGCATCATTATTACATGCTAGAATCTGTGCTGAGCGGCAATGGACATTTGTCCCAGTTCATATATCACGCTATCAAATTAAAGGCAATAAATTATGAAGAATACACTGAATTCATTACAACAAAATATGAGAGCTGGTTATATACAAAGCTGACAAAGGAAACTATTCTAAATTTTTTTTTCACTTTTCATTTTTTTTTATAAAAAGGTCAATCCGTTCGGATTGGATCACTGTGCCCGGCTACCGAGCAATGCGAGCTGCGACAGCCAAGTGGGATGCAGGAAGACATCCTCTGTGTTCATGGGATATCCCTGGCTCGCAACGTGGGCGGCGAGGACACCTGCTCCGATGAGATCGCCTCCCTTATCAAAAAAGGTCTCTGGCGAGCCGACGTCCAGGTTGACATTGTCACCAAGAACACTGGTCCAGGCCATACGCAGGGCTTCTTCTCTGGCCGGCGAGCATTGCTTCGCCAGCAGTGCCTTTTCTTCGATGCCGTTGATGTGGACCGGCTTCGACACCACAGGCAGCGAGCATTTCATACCTGGTAGCTTCTTGAGAGACTGCAGAGTCGCGCCCAGGTCGCTGTAGAATTGCAAAATGGTCTCATGCAGGTCGGCGGCCAGTTGGTGAGCAACTTCAGCGGGAACCACGTTCGCCGCGAAGCTGACTTCGACTTCAATCGTGCTGTCATTTGAAATAGCCGTGATGTGGACCTCAACATTATCAATGTCGACGGGAGAGGGGCCGGAACCCAGAGACTCGAAAATATTCATGCGACTAGCTTGATCCTCATCGTCGCTATAGCTGTTGTGGCGAATGACGGTGCCAAAGTAGGCATCATGCGACCAGTCGGTGCAGCTGCGGACAATCTCGCGAGAGCCCAGCTGGGTGAATGGGATGCTGGCTACTCGCTGAGCGTGGGAAGCGTCGAGGAGATCTTGCACTCGCCAGCCCTCTTTGAGCATGACGCGCACAGGCACGACGTTGAAGCAAAGTCCGCCGACACGCTCGCTGGCCGGCTCGTCTCGACCATGGGCGAGAATTCCAAGCACAACGTCGTCTCTCTGGAGTCTCCTGGCCAGTACATACGCCCATGCCGAGCTCAGAACGGTGGAAAATGTGTAATCCATTGAAGATAGCTGGCTATGAGGGATGGATTTCGTGATGGAAATATCTGTGCCGTCTTTGACATCGTGGGAGACGGTCTGGCTCAGCTTCGTGACGGCAGATCCTTTGAGTAACTCGCTCCAATACGAGACTGCTTGTGGTTTATCGAGTCTCGCGAGGACTTCCATATGGGACGAGAAATTGGAAACTGGCTCAAGGCTGGGCTTGACGCCATCCAAGCAGAGATCTTCAAAGGCGCCCCAAATCATACCCAGGGTGATGGCATCGAACTGGGCATGGCCCAGACGCATGACAACTCGGTACGTCTGCTGCTGTTCTGAGTAGATGATGTAGAACTTGGTAAGAGGCACACCGAGCTGTAGGGGTTTGGACTTCTCGCTTTCCAGAAGGGCAGCCGTGCACTGCTCAATGTCTTCATTCTCATTTGCCAGGAAAATGGGCACTTCTGGCTTCATGGATCGAAGCACAACTTGCAAGAATGAGTTGCCTTCCACGATGAAGGCTGTGCGGAGGATGTCGAATTGGGAAACGAGGATGGAACAAGCCTTGATCATGGTCAAGAGATCGAGTTCGCTAGAGCAGTCCAGGGTATGATAGAACAGCTGGTTTCGAGACGCAGAGTACGTCATGGAAAGGCTGCGTGCCTGCTCGTCAGTCACAGACATTACATCTTGTGCCTGCTCACCACGAGATCCCCATTTGCGGAGGACCTTTTCGAGTCGCTCATTTGAGATTGTTGGAGGCAGAAGCTGAAGTGGCTTCTTTTGCACACCCTCAACCGAGTCATGGTCCTCAATGCGCTGCAGTCTCTGCGCCGCATCCGAAAGCTTGGGGTGGAGAAGAACGTCGGCGACGGTGAGGTTGAAGCCGCGCTGTCTGGCGGCGCCAACCAGTCTCATGGCGCTGATAGAGTCGCCACCAACGCGCATGAAGCTGTCGTCGGCACCGATGCTATCTGTGCTGATTCCAAGAACAGCCGCCCACAGCTCTTGCATGGTGCGCTCGTCATCAGTGGCCGGAGCGCGCTTCTCGACTTGGTAAATGTTGGCTGTGGTAAGCTCCTCCAGCGTAAGCGCTTCAACCTTGGAACGTAGGCTCTTGCGATCCAGCTTGCCGGTGGCCGTCAACGGGAACCCGGTTTCAGGGAGGAATGCCGTGATGACCACATTTGTAGGAAGATACTGAATGAGAACTTCTTCGATACCAGCCTGAAGCTTCTTCTTGAGTTCATCGACCTCTGTCGCTGCGGAGTCGAGGAAGGCAACGAGAACAGGCTTGTGGGCCAGCGAAGGCTTGACGAGTTCGACGACAACGCCAGCCTCGCCGCCAGAGCTAGCGAGGCATTCCTGAATAACATGTTCCACTCCGCCGAGCTCCAGGCGCTGGCCGTTGACCTTCACCTGCGTGTCCTTACGGCCAACATAGATGAGACTGCCATCGTGGTGGTATCGAACCAGGTCACCAGTTTTGTAGAGGCGACCGTGACGGCCAGTACCAGATGGACCTCCTCGCACCAGCCAAGTAGGATCTTTAATGAAGGCCTTCGCGGTTTTCTCGGGTTCATTGAGATAGCCTGGTCCAACCAGGGGACCCTCCAGGAGCAGCTCACCGACACAACCGACGGGCACCAGCGAGTTGGTGTTCTCCACATCAACGATCCACGTGCAGAGACCAACTCCCTTTCCGATGCTGTCCTTAACCATAGCCACGGTATCGATGCTCAGGATTGTGGCTGTAGCTGTGCATTCACTCGGACCATACATATTCCTGACGTTCTTGACGAGGCTTGCCCAGCGCTGCGCATCAACAGGGCGCAGCGCCTCACCACCAAGTGTCATGGTGTGTAACTGTCGCAGAGCGCTTTCAGGAAGTAAGCCGGCGGCGGTAGGCGTCATATCAATATGCGTGATTCCAAATCGCTCCATGGAACCAGCCAGGTCGTTACGTTTGTCGTCATCCGAAGGCACGCACAAGCAGGCGCCACCTGACAGGGAAAGCAAGAGGTTCAACCAAGCTGCATCAAAAGCGTATGACGAGAAATCGAAAACTCGCGCAGATGAATTGTAGCCAAAGTAGCTGTGCTGATGCAGAATGGTGCTGCTGAAATTGGAATGTGTGACGATGACGCCCTTGGGAGTCCCTGTGGTGCCAGACGTGAATAGCACAAACAGTGGGTTTTCCGGCGCAACAACTGGAAGTCTGGCGCCATCGTAGGTTGGGAGCCCGCTTAGATGCGCTTCGCTAACTGTCACAGTGCTGGTATCCGGAGACTGGGTAAGTCTGGAGGCTAGCTCTTGAATCTTTGGCGAGGTAAGGATCAATTGCGGTTGCAGTTGCTGAACAATGGTGCACAGCCATTCCTCTGATTGAGCAGGATCCAAGGCTGCCGAGGCACCTCCGGCTTTCATGACACCCAACATCGCAACTGAGGTCCACATTGACTTCTCGAAGCAGATAGGCACAATGGAACCGGCGCGAAGTCCAAGTTCCACGAGGCGGTGAGCGAGTCGCGTCGACCACTTATCGAGTTCTTGATAAGTGAATTGACCATCCCATGCGTTGATGGCAAGAGCTTGCGGCTGCTTCCCCACGGTTTCCTTGATAAGCTCATGCACGCAGCGATCAAGAGCCTCTGGGACTGTGGCATTCCACTTCCAAATATCACCTAAATCCTGGTCGTTGATTGAAGCAACATCGGCCAGCTTGCCGTGCAGGCTGTCCGCGTTGCAAAGTTGTCTGAGGACATTCTCCAACTGGCCCGTAATCCTAGTCATGACTTCAGTCGCGATGGTGTTGCTGTCGTAGGTAATCTGAAGCTGCAAGCCATCTTGCTCTAGGTCACAGATAACGTTGAGAGCATATGTGTCAAATGAGCCAGCAAATCCAGCCTCCTGGTTATCATCGCTGTCCGGCAAGAAAAGGGCGCTACCAATTTCGGTTTCTTCAATTGGTTGCACAACAAGCAATGTTTGGAATTGAGAGGCGGCCTTTGCCTCGGCGCTGATACGGCTAATCTGTGAAAGACCAGTTTGTTCAAATTCGATCAACTTCACAGCCTGTTCTTGCATGCCGACGAGGAACTGCGCCACAGTCTTGGATCGGTCGTCGACACGGACGCGGAGCGGGATTGTGGCGATGGCTGGTCCCACCATTGACTCGACACCAGGGATGGCGGCGCTGCGACCTGCGACGGTCACGCCGAACACCACATCGTCTACACCGGTGTATTGCGCAGCAACGAGAGACCACGCAGCGCGAATAGCAATAGAGGGAGTTACATCAACTTGCGGCCATTGCAGGCCGCTGATATGGCGCGTGATGGATTGGTTGACGATAGGTTGGTAATTGTAGCTCGGCAGTGCAGGGAAGCAAGGCGCCTCCAAGCCTTCCATCTCGCGACCCCAGAATTGCGCCGCCTTTGAAAGGTCATTGTTGACCATGTGGGAGACGAATCCCTGGAAAGGAACTGCTGATGAGATTTCCCCACCGGTGTATGCGTTCTCCAGCGTGTTTAGCATAGACAAAAGCGACCAGCCATCGTAAAGGGCGTGATGGATAGTCCAGACCAGATGGTGATGGCCAGCCTGCTGGACAAGACGGAATCGGGTCAGCGGTGTACCCAGACCCATGGGTTGAAGTCTATCAATGCTACCCATAGATTGAATGTCACCGGAGGTTTCGTCACTCGCCGGCCAGTATTGTTGCTCCTTCACGACGACCTGTACAATCCCTTGTCCAGGCAGGTCTATGATGCGGGTTCGCAGAATGGGAGTTGCGGCAACCAGGGTGCTCCAAGCTTCCTTGAAACGAGCAATATCAATGCTTTGATGCAATGTGAAGATCTCCTGGCCGACATAGTCTCCAGCGCGCTTTGCGGTGAGCGCCAAGAGACCTTGCTGTAGCGGAGTGCAGGGGAAGACGTCTTCAACCTGCCCAGGGCGGATGTCGCAAAGTTTGGCGGCCTCGGCACGGACTGCATCGGAAGTGAAGCCGGGCTGGAGAAGTGAGAATGACTCGATTTCTTCAACTTGAATGTGCCCTCGCTCACTGACGCCAGCAGCGAGATCGCTCAATCGCGGACTCTTGAAGACATCAGCAACGGTGATGAAGAGGTCTTGCTGGCGCGCCGCTTCAACGAGTTTCATGACACTAATGGAATCACCACCAATGCGCAGAAAGCTGTCATCTCTGCCGATACTATCCAAGCTGATATTGAGGATTGAAGCCCAAAGACCCTGAATCTTTCGCTCCGTATCCGTTTGAGGGGCCTGTTTTTCTTGTTGACCGGCACTCGCGGTCAATTCCTCAAGAGTGAGCGCCTGGCCCTTGGCACGCAGGCCGCGACGGTCGGTCTTTCCGCTGGCTGTGAGAGGGAATCCGAGGACAGGGATGAATGCAGATGGCGTCATGTAAGCGGGCAGCTGCTCGGCAAGTCTTTCTTCGAGCGCGGCCACGATGGGCTTTAAGGCAGCGCGGAGTGTTTCAGTCATATCACCGTCGGTTGTTTCCACCGAAGAGCTGACATCCAAAAAGGCCACCAAGATTGGTTTGGTGGCTTTGGCAGGTGTAACAAGTTCGACTATGACGCTGGTGTCGCTGCCTTCGGGAAGACACTTGTGGACTGCGTGCTCGACTTCGCCGAGTTCGAGGCGCTGGCCGTTGACCTTGACCTGGTTATCTTTGCGGCCAATGAAAGTCAAGGTGCCATCTTGGTTGTATCGGACCAAGTCACCAGTCTTGTACAGACGACCATGGCGACCCGTGTGGCGGGATCCTGGTACTCCACGGAGTAGCCAGGCAGGATCTTCAATGAAGACCTGGGCAGTTTTCTCGGGCTCATTGAGGTATCCGAGACTAACAAGAGGACCTTCGAGCAATAATTCACCAACGCCTCCAACAGGGGTAAGGATGTTGTGGTCGGCAACTTCAGTGACCCATGTGTTGAGGCCAACTCCTTTGCCAATGTTCTTCTCTGAGCCACCAGTCTCCGGAACACGGTAAAGAGTCGCGAATGTGGTACATTCACTCGGACCATACATGTTGTGAATTGCGGTCTTGGATGGAATGTTGGCGATGTCGTCTTGTCTAAACGACTCACCAATCAAGTGGAGAGTATCGAGATTGGCCAATGCGCTCATGTCTAGAGCACGAATGGTCGATGGCGTGAGAAGCGACAGGTTGGCAGAAAGCTCACCAATTCCTTGGAGAGGGCTGGTTCTTCTTGTCTCATCGCTGGGGATGCAGAGAGTGCCTCCAGCAGCAAGACCTTGCAGGAGGTTGCACCACACAAGATCGAAAGTGTACGATGCAAAGTCGTAGACTCGGGAGGACTTGCTGAGACCGATAGGCTGCCTCTGGTGCTTGATAGCACTGCTGATGTTTGCGTGTGTGACCAGAACACCCTTGGGGTTACCTGTGCTTCCTGAAGTAAAGACGACATAGACAGGATCCTCTGGCTTGACGGTAGGCATTTGAGTGGCCACGCTAGGAGTCGATAGTGCAGCCAAGGAAGCCTCGTCCACAGCGACCGCAGTTGCAGTCGTAGCGATAACTAGACTGTTTGCCACTTCCCGCTGAGAGGCAGACGACAGCACAAGTGTAGGCCTGACTTGCTGCACAATCGTCTTCAGTCGCTCCTCTGGCTGTGCAGGGTCCATGGCAACTGACGCGGCACCAGCTTTCATAACTGCAAGCATGGCAACTGGTGTCCACTTTGACTTCTCAAAACACAAAGGAACGAAACCCTTAATACCGAGACTGACCAGATGATGAGCCAGTTTAGTAGACAATGTATCAAGTTCATGATATGTAAGCTCTCCGTCCCAGGCATGCACAGCGACCTCGCTGGGCTGATTGGAAGTGGTTGTGGCAATAAGCTCATGAACACACTGGCTGGCGGTCTCAGGAACTGCGACGTTCCAGTCCCAAATCTCCGACAAATCTGCAGTGTTGAGGGAGATGAATTCAGAGAGCTCGCTATCGAGACTCGAGGTGCAGAACTGCTGAAGCCTGAATTCAAGCTGCGATACAATCTTCTTCATCTGCTTGGGTGCGACGATATTCTTATCGTAGTTGACTTGGAGCTTCACGCCGCCTTGCTTCAGCTGGCAGATGATGTTGATTGCATACGTATCGAAGGAACCAAGAGCTCTCTGTTCCATGTTATCGTGGTCATCTTCAGTGTCCATCGCAAACAAGCCGCCAGCAGTCTGTGTCTCTTCATCAGGCTGGACGACTAGCAACGTCTGGAACTGGCAAGCAGCCTTCGCTTCAGGGCTGATTTGGCTGATTTTCAGCAAGCCTGCCTGCTCAAACTCGATCATCTTAGTCATTTGATCTTGCATTCCAGATAAGAGAGTCATCACACTCTGAGAGTAATCTAGCTGCACTCTCAGAGGGACTGTTGCAATGGTTGGTCCGACCATGCGTTCGACACCTGGCACAGGCACATGGCGGCCTGCAACTGTTGTTCCAAGAATGATGTCTCGCAGGCCAGTGTACTGCGCAATGATGACTGACAGGGCTGCTCGGAGTACCACTGTCGGGGTTGCATCTGTCTTGGGCCACGTTAAGCCGCTGATTGAGTGGGAGATGAAGTCGCCGGAATCAGGAATGTAATTTGGCGATGGAAGCGCGGGGAAGCTCTGTGCCTCTAGATCTTGCAGCTCATGGCTCCAGAACTTGGCAATCTGCTCCTCTCCGACACTCTTGACGTGCTTAACAAATGCCTGATATGGTGGCGAAGGCGCGAGCGCGCTTCCGTTGTACGTATCTTCGAGCGTGCTCAGCATTATCGCCATCGACCATCCGTCATAGAGAGCGTGATGGATGGTCCACACCAGGACATGGCGTTCACCATCAAGTACAAGTCTGAAGCGCATGAGAGGCATACCGAGACCCATAAGGTGCTTTTTATCTTCGCGCATATAGTGATCAAGGCTCTCAGTGGAATTGGTAGTGACCGTCTCAGGCCAAGTGTAAGCCTCGTCGACCACAACCTGCACGAGACCTTCTCCAGGTAAATTGATAATGCGCGTCCTCAGAATAGGCGTCTCGGCCACCCACTTGTGCCATGCTGCCTTCAAACGCGGGATATCAACTTCCTGACGCACTTCAAATACCTCTTGAGCAACGTAGTGGCCTGCATGTCTTGCTGTTAAGGCGAGCAAGCCCTCTTGAAGCGGCGTGCAGGGGAAGATATCCTGAATCTGGTCCGGGTTCACCGAGCAGAGCTTTGCAGCATCGAGACGTGTTTCTTGAGAACCAGCTCCAACCGTGATCAGTGAGAATGGTGCAATTGTCTGCTCGCTAGGCTCGACCAACGTGCCAATGACAGTGGCGAGATCGCTCAGGCGAGGGCGCTTAAGAATTTCTGCGACTGTCAGATAAATTCCTTTCTGGCGTGCCAGCCCAACAACTCTCATAGCGCTGACAGAGTCACCACCAATACGCAGGAAACTATCATCCGCACCAATCGCTTCAGGACTGATGCCCAGTGTGGAAGACCACAGCTCTTGAATTGTGCGCTCTGCCTCCGTAGTGGGCAGCCTTTTGTCCTCTTCCGTGTGGTATGGGTTGAGAGAAGTCAGCTCCTCAAGAGTGTACGCTTCGGCTTCGCTGCGCAACACCCGGCGATCAATCTTGCCAGCTGTGGTGAGAGGGAATCCGTTTCTTGGAATAAAGGCGCTGATGATTATGTTGGTTGGAAGAGACTGAGTGAGCTTTTCTTCGACTTCGTTTTGGACTGCATGCATAGACTTGAAGAAGTCGTCTTTCTCACTAGCACCAATGTCGAGGAATGCGACCAGCACTGCCTTCTTTGCTTGCGCGGGCGTGATGACCTCAACTGCAGCGCTGGCGTGGCCAACACTCGCAAGAGATTTCTGGATCACATGTTCGAGACCTTCCAACTCAAGACGCTGACCGTTGAATTTCACTTGAGTATCCTTTCGGCCTGTGAAAATTAAACTGCCGTCCTGGTGGTAGCGAACCAGATCGCCAGTCTTGTAAAGACGGCCATGTCGACCACCGCTAACAAGCCAAGGGGGATCTTCGATGAAAGCAGCTGCTGTCTTGTCTGGCTGGCCAAGATATCCAGGACCAACCAAGGGCCCTTCCAGGAGAAGCTCACCCACGCATCCGATGGGAACGAGTGCTGAAGAATCTTGAGGATCGACAATCCACGTGCACAGGCCGACGCCAACTCCGATGCTATCGCTGACCATGTCTGAGGTTACGCGCAAGATAGTCGCTGTGGCGGTACACTCACTCGGGCCGTACATGTTGTTGACGCTTTTAACGGCCTTGGACCATCGCTCCGCATCCAACGGTCGCAACCGCTCGCCGCCAAGTGTCAACCCCTGCAGCCTTTTGGTGGCTGCCTCAGTGAGCAGACTGGCGGCTGTGGGCGTCATATCGATGTGGGTAACCTGAAAACGCTCCATAGATCCCTCCAGATCATCACGTCGCTCATCTTGTGATGGAATGCACAAGCAAGCGCCGCCAGTAAGCGCGAAGAGTAGGTTTAACCAGGCTGCGTCGAAGGCGTATGATGAGAAGTCGTAGACACGCGCATGAGGACCGTTGTAGCCAAAGAAATCCTTCTGATAGCGGATCGCAGTACTAAAATTTGCGTGTGTAACGAGAACACCCTTGGGAGTGCCAGTTGTGCCAGAAGTGAAGAGGATGAAAAGTGAGCTGCTGGGTTTGACGACGGGGAGCGAAATACTCTCCGTAGATGGTGTTGCCTGAGTGAGCCAGGCCTCATCAATAGAAACCACCTGAGTAGCTGTTGAAGTAACGATTTGCTGCGCGAGTCCTTGGTACTTGGTTGAAGACAGAAGTAGTGCCGGCTGAATTTGCTGCACGATGGTTCGCAATCGCTGCTCAGGTTGCTCGGGATCCATCGCGACAGAAGCGCCGCCAGCCTTCATGACAGCCAACATAGCGACTGGCGTCCACATGGATTTCTCGAAACAGAGAGGAACAATTGATCCCATACCGATACCCTGGCTGGTAAGGTAGCCAGCCAGCTTGGTTGACCAGACATCGAGCTCTTTGTAGCTCAACTTTCCATCCCAAGCGTGGATAGCCGTAGCCGTGGGCTGCTGTACAGTTGTCTCTGCAATCAATTCGTGCACGCAGCGATCAACAGTCTCAGGTAAAACAGCGTTCCAGTTCCAGATGTCCTGCAAATCCGAGGAGCTGATCGTGATAGTTTCAGCTAAGCTGCAATCAAGATTCTCGGGGATGCACATCTGTCGAAGAACGTGCTCCATCTGTGATACCATGCGCGTTGTCTTCTCCACGGAGAAGACATTGCTGTCGTAATTCATTTGGATCCATACACCGTCGGATTCGAGATGGCAAATGATGTTTACCGCGTACGTGTCAAATGTTCCCGTGTCAAAGGCTCCAAGAAGTCCCTGGTCTGGGGCATTTTCTTCTCCATAGTTACGGGCAGCAAAAATGGTAGACCCAATGGAGGTTTCTGTCTGGTTTGGCTGCACAACTAACAGCGTTTGGAACTGACACGCAGCCTTGGCATCCGCGCTCACCCGGCTGATCTTCAGGAGACCTGATTGTTCAAACTCAATCATGTCGACGGATTGCTTCTGCATGTCCGTCAAAAACTGGGCAACAGTTTTTGAATAGTCGAGTTGAACTCGCAGGGGCACCGTGGCAATAGTAGGACCAACCATGATGTCCAAGCCCTGCACAGGCGCATGTCGTCCAGCAACAGTAGCGCCGAGAAGGACGTCTTTGGAACTTGTGTATTGGCTGATAATGATTGACCAGGCGGCACGAAGAGCCATAGTAGGAGTAGCCCCCGCTTGCGGCCATTGCAAGTCTTTGATATGGTGAGCCATTATAGCCGAAGCGTTGGGTACATAGTCCGGTGAAGGCAGCGCAGGGAACACTGGAGCCTCGAGATTTTGTAATTGGCTGTCCCAAAATGTCTTGAGCTGGGTTTCGTCATTGCTGATGATATGCTTCACAAAGTTTTGGAAAGGAGGTGATAGCGACGATGACGGTTCGCTGGCGTGGTAGATCTTTTCCAGCTCGCCGAGCATGAGCGGCACTGTCCAGCCGTCGAATAGCGCGTGGTGGATAGTCCAGATTAAAAAGTTGCCCTTCGATTGTTGAACCAGGCGCGCACGTAGAAGCGAGGTACCAAGATCCATAGACGCGCTTCTATCGGCGTGCGCATAATGATCGAGAGTGTGTGAATCGTCGCCAGTGGCCAAGACATCACCCTCATCGATCACCACCTGAACGATACCCTGACCCGGCACATCAATCATTCGCGTGCGCAAGATGGGATTCTGCAAGACAAAAGTGTTCCATGCAGACCTGAAGCGGCTGGCGTCGATTTTCGAGAGAAGCTCGAAAGTCTCTTGTCCGATATAATCGCCCGCACGTTTTGCAGTCAACGCAAGCAATCCCTCCTGCAGTGGTGTACAGGGGAAGACATCCTCAATCTTATCAGGAGTGACCGAGCAGATTGTGGAGGCATATGAGCGAATCTCATCCTCTTTGAGACTAGAATGTAGCAGCGCGAAGGGCTTAACCGCCTCATTCTGCCCACTGTTCTTGCTTGCGCTGTCCGCGAGCTCACCAAGCGAAGGGCCTTTGAGGATCTCTGCCACGGTCATGTGTAATCCCTGCTCGCGCGCGAGGGCGACGAACTTCATGACTGTGATGGAATCACCACCAACACGCAAGAAGCTGTCATCAGCGCCGATGCTGTCCTCATCAATATCCAACACCGAGGCCCAGAGCTGCTGAATCTTCAGCTCTGTTTCAGTGCTAGGTGCGCGTTTGTCCTTGCGCCGGCAAGGGTTCATGGTTGTCAACTCTTGCAGGGTAAAGGCTTCTCCCTTGGTGCGAAGGCTTCTTCTATCGAGCTTACCAGAGACCATGAGAGGGAAGCCATGGATTGGTATGAAGGCGGAAATGACCACATTGGCGGGAAGACGGCGAGTAAGCCTCTCCTCAAGAGCGACACCATTCTCTTTCAAGACTTCTAGATACCCTTCTCCGCCTGGTAAGTCATTAACATCTACAAATGCAACTAGGAGTGGTCGTCTGCCCCCTTTCGGCGTGAGGTATTCGATTACCACTCTAGTTTCGCCGGCTGTAGCAGTGAGACAATCCTTGACAATATGCTCAAGCTCTCCGATTTCGGTCCGTTGTCCGTTGATCTTGATCTGAGTGTCTTGACGCCCAACAAACAGGATCTCTCCGTCTTGGTTGTACTGCACGAGATCACCCGTTTTGTAGACACGGCCGTTGCGACCAGTATGGCCTGGCCCGCCGCGCGTCAGCCACGGCGGATCATTGATGAAAACAGCGGCCGTCTTTTCAGGCTCGCCGATGTATCCGGCGCCAACAAGCGGACCCTCAATCACCAGCTCGCCAATAGTCCCAATTGGGACCAAGGAGTTGTGATCTTCTGGAGCTACAATCCAAGTGTTGACGCCATAACCGGTGCCGATACTGCCCTGGAACTCGGTGTTGAGGTCAATGGTTGTGATTGTGGAGGTTGGGGTGCACTCTGAAGGCCCGTATGTGTTTTTGACCTCAACGCCTTTGGGGAACCGTTCCAAGGCTTCTCTTGTAACCTTTTCGCCGCCCAAAACGATAGTTTGCAGAGTCCTTGCAGTCTCAGGTGACAGTACATAAGCCATCGTGGGCGTCATTTCGGCATAGGTTACTCTGAGCCGCAAAATTGATTCGGAAAAATTGTCTCGTCGGTCCTCCTCCGACGGAATGCACAAACAGCCACCAGCTGTTAATGCGTGTAATACATTCATCCAAGAAACGTCGAAAGCATATGACGCGAAATCATACACTCTGGAATCAGGCATGAAGCCGTGTGCTCTTTGTTGGTATTTGACAGCACTGCAAAGGTTGTAATGTCTGATGGAAACACCTTTGGGTTTGCCAGTGCTACCGGAAGTGAATACAATGTATAAAAGATTGGTTGGGTCGACTGTTGGCAGCAAATCGCTGCTTTTGGGAGGGGGTAGCTCAGCCATCTGAGGTTCGTCGAGCACGACCACAGACGCTGAGGAGGGAAGTGAGCTCAGAAGTCTGCTCGCGACAGGTTCTTGTCTCACTGATGAGATAATGAGAGCAGGTTGAACCTGCTCAGCAATGACACGGAGGCGATCTTCGGGCTGGACAAGGTCGACAGCCACCGACGCGCCTCCAGCTTTCATGACGGCCAGCACGGCAACTGGCGTCCACATTGATTTTTCAAAGCACAAAAGTACAATTGAACCCAACCCAACACCAAGATTCATCAAGTGATGGGCCAGCTGTGTGGAATAAATGTCGAGTTGTTCATATGTTAAGCTTCCATTCCAGGCGCAGATGGCCTCGGCCTTGGGCTGCCTGGATGTAACCTCTGCAATCAGATCGTGTACACATTCGTAGACGGGCTCCGGGACCGTCGCATTCCAGCCCCAGATTCTCTCGAGATCTGAGTCTGGAATTTGAGCACTGCTGCTGTATGATGAAGTCATTCTGATTGTCACGATGGTATATTTTGTTGGTGAATGAGGTGCAAGTGATGTAAGTGATGTAAGTGGTGTAAGTGGTGCAGCTTTCACGAGAGTCCCAGCCGATGAAACCACTCCTGTCTCTTGGGCGACGGCACGCCGCAGTGTCTGCTTTGCTTATAAAACGCTACCATGTTGCACATTTGCAGCGCCACCTGCACAACTGCTCATAGCTTAGCTACATTCTCACCTTGATCGGTGAGTTTGCTGGGGCGTCTGGCAACTGGGGGGTTGGAACAGTCAGCGAAGAGCACACCCCTCCGAGCTGCGGATCAACCTGGCTCGCGCCACCCTGGCACAACGTGTCAGGATGTATGCAGGCTTTACAAATGAATCGCGAATCCTCAGGCGTGGTTATCCATGCCTTGTCTGGCCCATGTACCAGCGACGGCGCTACTGAACGACATCTCGACACCGCTACCCAACCAGGTTCATTTTAGCCCTGTTTTTCGTCACTACCGAATGCCGGGTGCCTCCCCACACTCCCCCACGTACGTACCCTCTCGCCTGCACTGACAGGTCCCCATAGCGCTCGCTTACAGGGTGTACGAAATTTGGTGGGAAAGGATTTTTTAGGCAGCTATTTTAGTGTTCCAAGCCTCATCTGCATCGCCTCCCGTCGCCGTGCCGGTTTGCCGTGCTCTAAGATGCATGATGTCCCTGGCTACGGTTTGGCGTGCCGAGAAAGCTTCCCATTTATTAGTGGACATTCGTTCAAACCTTCAAGCCACAGCGGGATAGAGCAGGCTCACCGCTTTGCGTCAGGTTATGCTTGACTGCGCGTTTCGAGACCAATACTGGGCAAATTTGTGTGCTGACGCTGTAAGGCTAACGTGCTTAGCGCTGAGAGACCTCGTGGCGAGTCCCACGAGGGGCAAGTAAATAGAAAGGGAAGCTCATTAAAGGTAAATTAGAACAAAAATCAGAAGTAGAATGAGATTATACGAGAAGAGGATGACGATATCCTTTGTGTGGCACTTTCAAGACATTTCCTCGTCAGCCACTGAGAACGTTGCCAGTAGCCCTATGAAAAGCCAAGAGATATCCTAAATTGGTGTGTGGGTAGCATCGTCCCATGCAGCTCAACGGAGTCTCGTGGCGGCTGGCCGCGGACCTCTCCCGCTGTGTCGTTCCACTCGAGGTGCCATCCTTCCCGAACTGGGGGTCAATTCGGCGACGTGCGCCGCCGCCACAACCGGCTGCCGGTCGCCACGTCGTTGACATTTTGGAGCCAATTGGCGAGCGCGAAACCAGAAGCAGTGCCCCTGTCATGGTCCGGTCCATTCATCTGCATTCTGCAGAACGGGGCCTGCGCTGTCACGAATCTAGCCTCACATCGTGGCCGAAACCCGTCATCTGAAGCCCGCAAAATCCCGCACCTGTATTGCGAATCGTGAAAACAGCCCCCACTGAATAATTTTCTTTTTCTTTTGGGAAGCCGCCGAAGAATACAGTCAGGATGAAAGTTTCCGGCGGGCACAGCCTTCACTTCCTACAGGGGGCTGACGGCGCACTTCCAAGGCCTCACGAACTTGGTATCCACGGTGGTGATCGGTATTGTGCTTATGCTTCCGAACCCACCGTGCCACCTCAATAATATTGGGAAATCACCCTGTTTCGGTGTACCTTGCCTGTAACGTCGATCGATGCGTAGTAGACATTTGCAAGGCGGAAAAGGTCTGTTTATAGTACAATGGATGAGCAGTGGCCAGCGTTAACGCAGCCGAAAGCCATAGGGATCTTGCAACCAAGGCTGCCTTGAGCTTCTGAGCAGCGATCCTGGCGGGTCTGATTGGATTTCAAATTCGGATTTATGGCACATGGTGCAGCAAGAGCCGTTACGGCCTTAGTCAATTGCTCCCTGCGGAAGTTGGTAATTGCGGCCTGTAATCAGACTAGGTTCGCTCAGTTTGAGCAGAGCTTGGGGGTCAGGACTGACTGTGCCCAATATTAGCCGAGTTCCAAATGTACAGAGTGAGAACTATACTACATATAAATCTTTAAATCCTTAAACGGACACGCTGCTTCGTTCTTGCCCACACTTGTTGTGATTCCTGCTTCTTGACATCAGCAAACATGGAGGTCACTCATAGCAACTACTACTCCCTGACTATTGCAGCCGTTTTTGTGGTATGCCTCTTCGTCGGTAGAGTTATCTATGCTCTCTTTTTATCACCATATGCCCATGTTCCCGGTCCCAGAATTTGCAAGATTACTCGTCTCTGGGTTGACCTCCACGACATCTTCTTACGGCGCAACCAACAAATCTATAAGTGGCATCAGAAGTATGGCCCAATTGTTCTCATCGCCCCCGGCGAGGTATCTGTTTCGAGTGCCGCTTCGACCAAGATTATCTACCGCGCTGGTACTCAACACCCCAAAAGCACCTTCTTCAACAACTTTACCATGTATGGCGAGCGCACCATCTTCACCGCGCTTGATTGCATGGAGCACCGCGCCATGCGCAAGTCAACATTCTCATTCTATCAAGCCGGCACCGTGTACGGCGACTCTGTGATGCAGCCGCTTCGCCAGCGCGTTCACATGTTTCTCGACGAATTGAACAACAGCGCACATGCGGAGTCTACTGTCGGCGCCGACATCTTCAAGCTCACCAACTCTTATGCCTTTGATAACATTACATCTCTCGTATACGGCCCAAGCCATACCTCCCAATCACTTGAGTCCGTGAAAGAGAAGCAAACTATTCTGGAGGACTGGGCGGAGTGCGAGGTCTGGAACAACTTGCTCTACACTTTCCCCTTCGCACACAAGTTCATGAAGTTCGCCATTACCCATCTGAAGAACCCCCAGTTCCTGCACGCCGAAGAGAGACTTTTTGAGTGGAACATGGAGAGGCTTGACTCGACAATCCAAGGCATAGATACCGCGACTGGGCACTCGCTTGTCGGACGCCTGCTTAAAGATAAGAAGGGCAATGACGTTCCACGGAAGACATTCCTTGCAGCAGAGTGTCTCGACAACATCCATGCCGCTCAGACTACAGTTTCTCTGGCCCTGACATACGCTATCTGGCTACTCGCTGTCCACCGCAGCTGGCAACGCGAAGTTCGCAATGAACTGCAGAGCCTGCCCATGGAAGAAGATGGAATGCCCTCTTTCGACGCTATCAAGAACGCACCGATCCTTGAGGCCTGCCTCCGTGAGTCTCTGCGCACGAAACCGCTTTCCAGTGGCCGCGCAGAGAGAATTGTTCCCGAGACCGCACTATACGACGATGTGATGATCCCAGCAGGGGTAAGTCTGGTAAACCGCCACGATCTCACAGAGTTATTTCTAACGTTGCTTTTAGACTGTCATCTCAACATCCACAATTGCCATTCAGCACACTCCCTCCGTCTTCCAAAACCCCCACTTCTACGACCCTGGTCGTTGGCTGCGAGCAGATGAAGACGAGTTGCGTGCTATGGAAAACTGCTACATCCCATTTGGATACGGCGCACGCATTTGTCTTGGCAAGGCGTTTGCCATTGCAGAGATTAAGCTACTTTTGGCGTGCCTGCTGTTGAACTTTGATATTCACGAAAATGAACAGTCGACTACGAATGCCTACACGATGAGCCAGCTTGGAACAGAGAATGCACTCCCGCGGGGACTCAGATGTGATGTTCTCTTCCGAAGATTGCAAAAGGCGTGAGATCGGGGGCTGGAAGGGGGCTTAGTGGGTGCTGATCATGAAACATGACTCCACATTAGGAGAAGGGTTAGAGGCGGGTCTAGATCATCGTTTGTTTTTACTGCTTTCTAAACTTCCAGAAATGCTGCGGAAGTCGCATAAAAAGTTGTGTAATAGAATCATCTTGAATAATAAAAGAGAGTAAAATAACAATAAATGAAACATCTTACAACATATGAAAATCATTCATAGTTCTTACGTGTGTCACAGTTGGGACCGGTGGTAAGCGACTGAGGCAAGGAGGAGGAGTAGAAATGCTGGCGAGAAGGATCACCATCTACAGGCATTGAGACACAATTCGTATATCGATCCACGAAGAATTGGAGCACACTACGGCCGGCAGTTGTGGCGGCCGCTGATCCTCTCAGATGGCGCCATCATCAAGCCACCGAAGGATTTGCAGTACTAGTAAAAGCGAACAAGCGAACAAGCGAGATATTGAGAAAAAAAAANGACGAGATGAAATCAGGGGCCAAGATTGCGTGGCAAACCGAGATCAGTGAGGCCGCGGAACGGGATTGAAATTTCGAACGGGGCTAACTGTCTGGCGTATTTCCTGGCGTACCGGTTCCGCTCGTGCACTCTCGCACTCGCAGCTTTGCAGTCCGAGAAACATGCATATTAAGGTTGAGAAGAATTTTCGCTTGGCAGCTATGAGACTGCCTGCGGCTCTCACGGGTGTCCCAGCACCGTCAGCATGCAGAAGAACGTTGATGAGATGGAGCTCTGCATGGGTGGTGAGCGCCACTGGGCGAGTTCCTTGCTTGTTTAATTGGACAAGCACTCAGTCGGGTGCCAACCGGTCCACCACGACGGGGCTCCCGGCGGATATTACGGCCCAGTAAAAAGTCAAATTAGGATAGATCCGAAAAGCTTCATGGTTCTTGGCTTCTGCCTGACAGCCGTAGTTTAATGCATGTTGCGCTGCCTGCCGGCTGCGTACCTCCACGCGTCGATGGGCTGACTGTTATTATGCTTGTTTTCCCATTCTAACCCTGCACCCTTTCGCGAGTCATTTCCAGTAAAGGTGAGCACCGGTGAGCGATGGTGACCCTGATGAGAGACAATGACGAAAGCCGCCGGCCCGTCCACAGTAAGAGCAATAAGTCGCCGGGTGGGTAATACGGCGGAAGAGTGGGCGACGGTTGGAACAGATACGACAATAGGCAGGTATTACGACGAGAGTTAGTTGTCACGCCTTTGCTAGCCGAATACAGGCAAGTAATTAGCCACACTGCTGCTTGCATTGACTTTTATCAGCCCGAACACGAGAGTAGCTTGATGGGTGAGCGCCCTGGGAGCGTAGCGCGTAACCCTAACCCCGATTCGATCTGGAGGCGGCGTTCAACAGTGGTCTAGATGTGGCAAGCCACAGCTCCACGCCACGAGCCGTAGTAAAAAATAGGAAATAAAATAGCAAGAAAATAAGAACCCAAGCTTTGACACACGAACCAGGGTTAATCCATACTTCTCATCTCGGCTGCCACACCAATGACGCTAGAGAGGTGTGCAAATAGCAGAGGGCCATCCACTGTAAGACGCCCACCCAGCGCAAGACCAAGCCTATTCCAGCGTAGATCAATCCTGGGCGGTGCAGGGCATCTGGGCGCGCGCCACCTCCCTCTTGACGTTGGCTCTCCATCGGCACCTAACCCGAGCAAACAAATGCATTTGTGCCCGCGACCCATTGTAGATGCGGCTTTCGTCCATCCTTTGATCTGTCCCCCCCTCCTTCGGTCAAGGACAAGCTGCTATTCGACGCTAGCAAGAAGCATCATTCCTGGTCTCGCATCGACCGTTCCAGCTGCAACCGCGTGTCGTGCGTTCAGACAGCAGCGTTGTCGCGATGCCTTCAAACCACAACTGCACGATTGAGGTGGAGAGAGCCTTTGGGCCTGCTGTCTCGTCGCAATGCCTTGGTGGCTTTGACTTTACGCTCCTCTTTGAGGAGACGATACTCACGATCCTGCCGTTGAGCTTAACATGCAAGTTGTTTTCAGCCACTTTCGGTGCCCGTTCCTAACGGTTATTTCCAGTCCTTCTCGCAGTCGGTCGCGCGCTTCAATTGCGCGATGCGATCCCCAAAGTAGACAAATCATGGCTTCTGCCCATGAAGATGGTACAGATGTGCCCACGAGCGTTCAACATGAACTGCTAGCTAACGATTCACCCCAGGCCTCGTACGGTGTGTACATTGTGTTGCAGATTGCGCTCCTGGCACTTTGGGCGCAGCCTAACGCTCCTAAAACCATGTCCACGCTCGCCGCCGTTTCTGTAACGCTCGCCACATCCATCTTCTTACTGTACGTCTCGTACCTCGAGCACACGCGATCAGTGAGACCTTCGACCCTCCTGACTCTGTATTTGGGGTTTTCCACTCTCCTCGATCTTGCGCGTGTCCGAACTTTGTTCTACCTAGAGTCGGCCGATAAACTTGCCGCAATCTTCCTGACTGGCTTCTGTGTCAAAGTCGTGGTGTTTGCTCTGGAGCTCTACGAAAAGCGCCAGATGTTGCGCGCGCAATGGAAATCTGAGTCTCCTGAAGCTACAAGCAGCACCTACAGCCGAGCGCTTTTTATCTGGCTAAACAGTCTGATGATCAAGGGCTTCGGCACAGCCCTGACTGTCGACACCTTGACGCCTCTGGATAGCGATCTCCTCGATGCGTCCGAGCCAACGACGCTTCTGGCCCGCTGGAATAAGGGTTAGTATCATTGGCCAACTCCAACCGTAACCATACTAACGGGAGCAGCCGACCAAACCAAGAAGCACGCACTGCTTTGGACTTTCATGGTGCATTACAAATGGCAAATTCTTGCAGCCATGCCAGCTCGACTCGCGTACATGGCATTCACACTCGCACAACCTTTCCTAGTCCAGCGAGTCCTCGACTACACCGCATCCCCGCCGGACGGAACCGACGATAACACTGGCTACGGATTGATTGCCTCGTACGGACTGGTTTACATTGGAATCGCTGTATGTCTTAGGGCGCACTCTCACAGGATGAAACTAACCCTGTATCCAGGTCTCCTGGGCCGTCTACGAGCTCAAGGTCTACCGTACCATTACGCTGTTTCGCGGAAGCCTGGTTTCTGCAATTTTTGACAAGACACTCCGAGTCAGCTCTCATGCCGCTTCTGATGGTGAGGCCATGACATTGATGAGTGCAGACATTGAGCGCATCGCCGAAGGCATGATTGATGTTCACGAGTTGTACGCTGGTCCGATCGAGCTTGGCTTGACTTTGTGGCTCCTGTACAGGTATCTAGGAGTGGCCATGTCGGCCTCTACTGCATGGGTAATCGGTATGTCGCTCTGCGCAGAATTCGTAAGATGGCTACGCTAAGCATGAATAGTATCACTGCTCGCCAGCACACGTGTTGCAACCATCGCGGGTGACGCCCAGGTTCCGTGGCTCGAGGCCATCGAGACACGTCTCGAGGCAACTTCAGGTGCCCTTGGTGCATTGAAAGGCATCCGAATGACTGGTCTGAGTAATTTTGTCTCTTCAATGATTACCGGTCTTCGAAAGGACGAGATTAAATCTTCATTCCGCTTCCGTGCTTGGAACGTTTTGCTAAATGCTGGTTGTGAGTACGAAGGCTGTAACTTGTATGATTTGCGCTAATAAATTAGTCTATGTATCGTCCACCTTTGCCCCCGTGTGGGGATTCGGTGTTTTCATTCTCCTGTCCAGATCACGACACACTGAGACCCTGACAGAGCAAATCGTCTTTCCCTCCCTGACTTTGTATGAGCTATCGGATCAACCCACAGTCAATATTCCCGACGCGCTGGAGCATGCACAGACAATCCTGAATTGTTTTGAGCGTATTCAGAAGTATCTCACCGCAGACGAACAAGGCCAAGCTACGAATGCTTCGTTGAAGGATGGCAAGGCTTCGGCCACCGATGAAAAGGACGAGGCCAGCACGACTTCTTCTCAAGAGAAGTATGCAACCTCGGATGTGTCAAGTACTGGAGCTGTCTTTACAGCGACAAACACTACCGTCTCATACTCGCCTGACAAGGAGCCAGTTCTGAAGGGCCTCAGCTTCGAGGTTGCTCGTTCCAAGACCACCATGGTTGTCGGCCCTGTCGGAAGCGGTAAATCAACGCTCATTCGACTTTTGCTTGGCGAAGTGCCCCGGTCGGAGGGTTCTGTCCAGAAGAGATTTACCAGCTCCGCATACTGCCCTCAGTCGTCTTGGATTTTCCGCGGCACGATTCGTGACAACATCATTGGTTTGTCGACGCCTGACGAGGCTCGATACAAGACTGTCGTGCAAGCTTGTGCGCTCTCTGCTGATTTTGAAACGCTTCCCAACGGCGATTCTAGTGAAGTCGGTACTCGTGGCTCGCACCTGAGCGGCGGCCAGCGAATGCGTGTGGTAAGTACAGCCTGTTCTAGTAGCATGCAAGGCAACTGACGTGGAGTAGTGTCTCGCGCGAGCACTGTTTTCCGGTGAACCTGTTATCATTCTTGATGATGTCCTGGCTGGAGTAGACCGTATCACTGAGAAGAGCATTCTTGAAGCTGTTTTTGGTCGCGATGGCCTGCTCCGACAGTGGAATATTACAGCTGTACTAGCCACCAGCTCGGGTAAGATCTGCCTCTTCCTCGTCTGAATATAATGCTAACTTAAAGTAGCACGTCACATACGTTATGCGGACTCCGTCATTGTTCTGAACAAGGATGGTGAAATTGCCCAGCAGTCTTCGCCTGACGCGCTGGTGGATGCAAAGCTTGATCTGGAGGGTTCGGACTCGGAGCGGGAGCATACCGAACCCGAGCTTCAAATTGAACTGCCTGAAGAAATCCAAGATCACCTCGCAATCGCCGAAGAAGAGGGTGATGGCGACCGACGCGTCGGCGACCTCCAGGTTTACGCATACTTTATCAGCGTTGCGGGCTGGGGGTATATGGTGCTCTACGTCATCCTGTATTCTGCATTTGTCTTTGGTCTCCGATTCCCAGGTAAGACACAGCTTTCTGCGTACGCAAGCTGCGGAAACTAATAAGTGTACAGCAATTTGGCTCCAATGGTGGACAAATGCCAACGAAAAGCACCCCAATGAAAACATTGGCTACTGGCTTGGTTCCTATGGCGCAATTGCGGCCACTGCCTTCTTAGGCAGCATCATGTCCGACTGTATATTCCAGCTGCGCATTGTCCCCAAGCTGATGGTGGAATTCCACGATCGCATCTTATCCACAACCATGCATGCCACCACGCGATTCATCACCTCAAAGGACACCGGCACCATCCTCAACCGCTTCAGCCAGGATCTCGGGCTGATTGACAGTGAGCTTCCCCTTGCACTGGACAAGACGATTATTGCGGTCTTGTCTGCCATGTTCGCTGCCGTTCTCGTTTTCATCGGTTCCAGCTACGTCGCTGTGGCCATTCCTCTCTGCCTCGTCGTGCTGTACATCATCCAGCTGTACTACCTTCGTACATCCCGCCAGCTCCGACTGCTGGATATCGAGTCCAAGGCGCCCCTGTTTTCCCTGTTTGTGGAGAGCGTGGAAGGTCTTGCCAGCATTCGCGCCTACAAGTGGTCCAAGAACTACATGCGGCGCGGCATCGAGAGGCTCAATGCGTCACAGAAACCCTACTACCTCATGTGGTGCATCCAGAGATGGCTGACTCTAGTCTTGAATCTGGTTGTGGCCGCTGTTGCCGTTCTCCTCGTCGGTCTGGCCACCAAGATCCGAAGCGGCCACACCGGTTTCCTTGGTGTCGCCCTGTTCAACATTGTCTCTTTCAGCCAGACGCTGCAGCTGGTGGTTACAGAATGGACACATCTGGAGACGGCCATTGGAGCAGTTAGCCGTATTCGCTCGTATGTCCTGAGCACCGAGCGTGAAGATGCTGGGGGAGAGACGGATGGGCTTCCCAAGGAGTGGCCCAAGAGCGGATCCATCACCTTTACGAATGTTGCTGCCTCGTATGATGCAAGCCTTGGACCTGTCCTCCAGAATCTCGATCTCACCATCAGGAGCGGCGAGAGAATTGCCATCTGCGGTCGTACCGGCAGGTAAGTGTTACCATACCCTTTCATGTAAATCGTCTACTTACCAAGTTGCAGTGGTAAATCGTCTTGCGTGTCTTCCCTGTTCCGCATGCTCGACCTTGATACCGGCTCCATCTTGATCGATGGTGTCGATATTGCCAAGGCGCCCAGGGATGAGCTGCGCAAGCGTCTGAATACTGTCCCTCAGGAACCCTTCTTCCTCTACGGCAGTGTTCGCCAGAACATTGACCCGCTCGGCAACGCGACCGACGAACGCCTCATCGAAGTCCTCAAGACTGTGCAGCTATGGTCCATCTTTGAGGAGCATGGCGGCCTCGACGAGGACATGGATTCGGATCTGCTCTCTCACGGACAGCGCCAGCTGTTCTGTCTGGGACGTGCCATGGTTCGCAGTGGCCGAATCCTGGTCCTGGATGAGTTCTCCAGCAGGTATGTCACGCTGACTCCATTGATGAAGGAAAGTACTAACTGTATACAGTGTGGACGCCGAGACGGACGACATGATGCACAGCATCATCCACGACGAGTTCAAGGGCCAGACTGTGATTGCGATTGCTCACAAGTTGGACGCGATTCTCGACTTTGATCGCATCGTGTTCCTGGACAAGGGCTCGATTGCCGAGATTGGAGCCCCACGAGAGCTGCTTGCTACGGAAGGGTCCCTGTTCCGTGCTCAGTACGAGAGTGCTGCTAATTAGCGACGAGAGATGGCGATGAGTTGGGGGCTCACGGGCATTGCGCGAGAAGAGGTAGGGGCTGCTTGTTTGGCGCATCGCTCGCCCCAAGCCTGGGATGTATGGTGCAAAGGAAGAACGTAGTCTCGAGGCGGTCGTGGCATTTGGTTTTTGCTATTACTGTAATTTTTGGGGTTTAATTTGCCATTTAGTCATAGATCTATTGATGATAAATGAGAATAGAATGTACATAATGCTGTTACATTGAATCGCAGCCTTACAGTCGAGTGAGTAGATCTAGGTCAGGTATATGCACGGCTGAGCAAGGCCAATGAGCGCGCCGGGCTGCAGAAGAACTACATTATAAACATGAGTGTTTACAAATAACCTTGCCAATTAAAATTATTGAAATAAGAAGCATGCTGATGATTGCAAAAATAGTTGTACGCGGTGGGGTGCGACACTTCGCACAGGAATCGTCTACTCAACAGGACAAAACGACCTACGAGGTTGGCAACGTGCTAACTCGACGTAACCCATGACCAGGCACCCTCCAGCACGTACAATGCGGATAGTGCCGTGCCACCGGGCCAGCCAGCGCTAGCGTACCGACCGCCACGATCCAGCCGGCCGCTG